>DF237364.1:0-81459 GCA_000708835.1 Klebsormidium nitens | reverse complement strand
GGAATTACTGAATTATCGAACTTAAAGATTCCTGGACTATAAATTGGGCGGAATCCAAACTCGAAGCTCATAACTTGGATGAGAAGTTATCGGAAAGCTAATTCTGACTTAGCCAAAATCCCAGCGCCTCTTCAGCTGCGAGCAAATGTTTATATGGGTGTTAGCCCGTGGGTGTATTGTAGAGCGGGTGCGCTCTTGGTACTCACAGTTATATTCGATCTGGCGCAATGCTAATGATAGCGTGCTATAAGCTGACGCGGCCCCGGTTTTCTTACGACCTCGGTCATGACTACCAGTCGATCGGACGTACCATATATGATCCGGGATGCATGTTCCGCAGATGGATAGTTCCGACGTTTAAGCATCCGAGGGCACGTACGTCTTCAATGCATGAAGCATGACATGCAGCCGCGCCGCAATTAACGAGCTGAGCCTAGCCCTGAGGCTCGAACCTCGAGTCCGCCCGCTAACAACGAAGAACAATTTTGCCTCATCGAGCAAAGCTGATTGTCAACAAGTGAATTGGTGCATGGACGTAAACATGAATGCCAGTGTCTTTCTAAGCGCTCATATGATGCAACTCAGCACTGAACGGTCCATGCAACACAGAACTCAGTAGCGCGGGCCAGTAGCCTCCGAGTCAAGGACCGTGCGATGCTGACGGTTGACACTCGATTGTGCCTGGAACGGACTGAGAATTACGTGTATCTTCAATCCATGTCAAGGTGTGCTGTACAGTCCGTGCCTCAGAGGGCAGCTGAAGCTCTTTTATCATGGTACCTGCATAGGAACCGATGTAAGGACGACCAGCCAGCATTTCGTGTCTTAAAGTCCTTCCAGCCTGTCTTCACATAAGTGAGCGCGTGCGTCTTCCAAGTCCTTGAAGAGGCTTACTATCATGTAGGCTCTCCGTTCTCGGAGGACTGCCCCCACCGCAGGTAATACCACGGTAGCTGCGTGATCACGACAGCCGTGTTGAAAGTCCACAGCACAGACAGGACCTCTACCACTGCTACGAGAAACTTTGGAGCCTGGCTAGCTACGAAGGGGGCTAGCTCAGTCACCATGTCCCTTGCTCGGCCGATCTGGACGTTTCGGTACAGCGTAAAGAGAAGAACGACTAGGGGCCACAGGGCGGACTTGCGTGTGAGAAGCGACTGCTCGAAAACTGCAGGGGAAGGAAACGTGTCAGATCGGAGGCTACACTATGGAGGGACCGCTGCGGGCTTTGACACGATCAATTACAAGCGGAGTCATCAAGGCCAGACAATTCCAACCCACCAGACGCCATCCAAGCTATGAGGGGCATCAGATGGAACTCGGGTATCTTCTGCTGCATAAGATAGTATCGCACGGTTGAGCTTCTGACGGATCCGCATGGATTTCATTGAGGGCAAGAAGTCACCAAGCAAGCCCTCTAGTACAAGAGCAACCTCAAATCCGACGAGTAAAGGCGGTTTGGCTGGGTTGGTTTTATACTTGGGATTTCACCTACCTGTTTGCAGCGCTAGCACGAAGAGGTAAGGTAGTAGGAGCGCGAGGCCCCAGTTGGCCGCCCCGATCAGGTAGCTGGCACCGAGTGCAATGCTTGGTAGCATAAATCCGACCACCAGGGTTAGCCTAACCCACAGCTGGAAGCCCGCAGGATGACCGTCGGAGAGCCAGGGTTTAGTCCAGGGAGACTCCCCGCCTGAGAGAGAAGGGCGGGCAGAGTGTGAGGTTGAGGTGATCGAGAAGGTCATTGACAAGCTGATTGAAGAAAAGCAGGGCCGTGCCTATGGCGCGGCTTGTACTTCGACCAAAGCTGGGGTTGATCCAAATGACGACCAGCTATTCAATAGCCGGTTCGGCGGACCCAGGAGAAAAGCACAGCATTAGTCCGGAATCCCAAGCGCCTCCAATCTCTCTTGGAAACGTTTTTAAAAGAAAGTGCCTCAACGTCCCTGTTCTAGCCAAAGCTTCTGCACCGGCACCAAAACACTTAGCCGTGAAAACTTGTTAATCTAGACTTCAGTTGCGAATTTCGAGCACACTGCGAGCCTTTCTTTTGATGTTGCCCTCTGGGCATCACCAATTCAGAAAGGGCGACCGTCTTACGGATGGATGACCCCAAATGCTTCCGACTCCGCTGTTGAAATACATGCTATTCTGCCATATCGTTACTATGCCTCATCTTGTCTCGCCTCGTCCAACGGGATCAGAAGGTCTCTAATCTTCAGTCGACAGCACACCAGGTGGAATCCACCTCTTTCGAATCATCGGCAGGAAAATTATCAGACAATTTGCGGACAGAAGCTTGTTCAGACCTTCCTTTGTACAAGCACAGTACTCCGCTGACCTGGCAGCCAAAGGTGCGGCGCCCCCTTTCCCATCAGCGTGATCACGGCGTCCAGCAGCACCACCACGCCCACGTCTAGCGCCAGAAGCGCCGCTAACCCCACCGGATAAGCGGTAACCATTGCCTGGGAGATCAACGCAAAAAGATATAAGATAGAATCAACATTCAGGTGGGAGCAGGCAAAGACGCAGACTCGATTCCAGCACGGATCCAATACTTCGAGAGAACGCAGTCTTCTTTGATTGTGTGTAAATGAGAGTCACATTGGGCATGATGTGCTACTTCGGTTTTCCTGCATCCGTAGAACAACCGTAGCACAACCGTCAACCACCCAAGAGTTCCCCGGGCAAAGAAGCTGGCAGTTCATAGCTCCTAACCCACGTGGCCACAACTACGCAACCAGGTCTGGATCTCAAAATCAACACTCCGAGAAACGTTGAAGCAAGGTTTGGCCCACTCCTTACAAGCCAGACAGAAGGCACCCAGCAGGTCCCAGCCCTCAAAAAGATCGAAGCCACCAACCGACGTCACAAGACTCACCTGTAAAGCTAGAGTAACGGCAACCGGGTACAGGGCCCCCATGGGCGCCATTGCAAGTGGGGCGTAGAGCCAGCCGTAAGGGCGGGATCGCCGCTGCAGACTAAGGAGGTAGCGGCGAGCGGAGCGCACGAGCTCTAGTCCCACCAGAGGGTCTTGGACGAGTTGGTCGTACTTGGCCTGAGCAGTGGCGAGGTCTTTGGGGGTGGCGCGAAGTCGAGCAAAAAGGCCCTCTGCCTGCGGAGGCGATTACATTGAGGCGTCAGCAATTCTTAACGGGGCGAAATTCGGAGTCTGGGCATCCTGTGGGAAGTAGATGACAAACCTCTGTACAATTGACCTATCACGCAAGCTTGATTCTTCCAACTGCAGTTGAATCATGAATGGTCCGACAGGCCTGGTGAGTCAAGCATCCGGGTCGATTGTGGATTCGAGCACACCGGAATTTTGCAATGAACACCTGTCCCGTTCAAATGTTCTCAAAGCCTTTTAGAAACTATTCCATCAATTCATCAATTTCAAGCTGTCACCTGACTTGTAGACTAGTTGATGTTGCTGACTTGGGCAAGTGGTCAACATCCGAAGAGCTCGCAACCCACATGTCTGTGCGAGTCTGTGCAACCATTGGTCTTTGAGTTTCTTCAAACAAGATGTGATTGCCTCATGCGGTCCCTTTTGTCTACAGCAGATTATGTTTGGAGTCCCCCACGAAGAGCATCAATTGTACAGAAGCTACAGAAACTCTCTCACCTCTCCTAAGGTTGGGGACGGTGCCGGTGCCGTATCCGGAACAGGCACCGTCTCATCTTGGAAAGCTTCTCCTCCAGCTTCCTGGTTGGCTGCCACATCCTTTTCTTCTTCACTTTCTTCTGGGGCGCTTTCCCGACTGCCGTCTTGTCGCCGAGGTGACCTCAGCGGGTTCTGACTGGTCCCCACTTTGCCAATCATCACAATTTTGCGTCCGTCCTTCTCAATCACTTTCATGTCCCGAATGCGTTTCTGGGGCATCGGAGGGCCCTGATAAGCACACAGCAGAAGGTGGTGGCGTTAGCGGCAGCTGGTGTTGTTGCAAGGAACGCTCAACACCTTTCAACATCTTGACCAAGAATGGTCGTTAAAATGCACCACCACCTCATCAGCAGACGGCTGGAACTAGAACGGAAACGAGGTGTCCATAGAAGAGGGCATAAAAAACATCAGCAGTTCTGCAGCAAGCAATGGCAGACTCTACAGACTGCCTCTCAAGACATTTTATTTCTTTATCCATCAAACTCAGGCTCCTCCAAAAACTGATGAGCTGCCTACAATCTCCCACCTTTGTATTGTTCTTTGCACCCGCACCTTGTCCGTTTCTTGTGCCAAGAGGCTGATAGCTGCGCGTAGCATCTTTTGGCGTTTCGGTGCTGGGGGCGGGCAACTCCCCATCGAGGTCTAAGCTGCTGTCGTGTGAAGATGCTGGTGACTCCTTTCCCCGAAACAAACTGAACGGATTCCACCACTTTTTGTCATCTGATGTCTCTTCTACTTCCCCAGCACCATCGTCTGTGGCCTGAACGCGAATCGACTTTCGCCGGTCCAACGCTCGCTTTGGGTGCCCATCTCCTATTCTTCTGCTTGGTGGTGGTCTGATAAGTGCGCGTTGAAAGAAGTTTCTGTGACCAGGAACACCCAAGTTTCTGCTTCTTGCTTTCCTTTCCCCTCTAAAAAGTTGCGCATTTACGATATCTTGTCGCAAACAGCATTCCCTTTGGTGGTGCGCCACGGGAGGTACTGATCCTAGATTGGAGCACTTTCGCCGGTGCTCTCCAAAATGAATTGAATTGCTGATACCAAGGGCTGGTTCGCACATGCGAAAGGATAGCGAGGTGGCGGCCATGCCTTACGAATCGAATCACCAGAAGGAATTCTTAGCTGAGTCCTTACGCCATATTCGCAGACTGTTGTGACGTCCTGATGCTCGAGCCCCGGCTTGGACGCGTGTTCAACTTTCCTTTTGCTCTTCGAACTTGAAGTTTGAGATAGTGAAAATGAGAAAGATAGCAAAACCAAGACTTCAGCATCGAAGCTGCATGAGGCTTGGTCAAACAGTAAACCCGTTTTCCGACGTAGACTGTTTCATTCCTCTTTCGAGTTGGTCAGGTTTAGCCCTGTAAATTGTAATCCCTTTCCCGCCTTTTCAATACGAGTGTTCAGAGTCAAAACCCAGACGGGCTGTGGCAGGAAAAGAGCGCTCTGTCCTGTTCAGCTTGTTGCATTGCTTGTCTGTGAAAGAGGGCCCTGTGGCTAAGGAGCCGAATGTAGGATCCCTGCCACATCTGCTAGTGTTCACCAGGTTGACAGAGCTGTTGACAGTGTGAGTGGCACCAAGCTCCACTCCCGCTCCACTGCCAGTGAAGTCAGTGGTGCCAAGTAGTTGGATTACTAAAAAGGATCGCCGGTGGGCTGCCAGTCCTCTTGATGCTGAGTGATATCCTGGAACAGACAAGGTGCCTGCCGTTCACTGTAGGACTGACAGGAACAGGACAATTATACAAGGGGGCCCGACGTTCTACGCACAATCACCAACTCAGGAGGTCAGCAATTTTGCCTCTTTTCATTTCCATTTTCGTCTTCTACACTCTTCTGACTGCTTGTTTTGGAAGCCTGCATTGTCTGGCTACTGATACTGGTGATTGGTATGCTAAAGCCAGTGTTCCCTGCATCCTCGGTCTGCGATGCCTTGTCTTGCGTCAATCAGAAGACACAGCCAGCTCAAGGTCCTCTGCATCCGTGGTGATACTGACTGCCCGCACTCAGAGATCACAGTTGCTAGAGTACTGTGGGGGATTCTCACATTGCTGGGTTGCCGTCCCGGCCATACTCTCATTTTGGGAGTTCTGTTTTACCTAGTTTCTCCCTTTCACTTACCACCTCCTTCCTCTCTTCTAAAATCACCGCACATGCATTTCACTTGCCAAAACAGAATTTCTGCTCTAGCGGCCCCCAATGTACCCACTGTGCCAATGGTGGTCAACATTGCAACATCAGGCTCAATCCAAGGAAATCCTGTCACAGGAATCAAGGCGCACCTGCTTGGCTTGCTTGATTCAAGAACAAGATCCTAAAGGAAAATAAAGTCAAAGATGCTCTTCAAACAGGTACACCTGTACTTGGCACTCAAGGCACTGGATGGTTAGGGTGAAGCTTGAGCAGCTTCACTTTTAGTGCTTAGATCAAGTGTTTTGGAGGAAGTTAAACACAACACCAACGAACGGGAGAACAATCAGCGTACTGATGACCAGAGAACAAAGAGTCTGTGTAACGGGACCTGACACTGAAAAACGTAGACGTGCAAGACCCTATATCAAGTGGAGTCTAAGAATCGTCTGTCTCCTGCTGATTGGGTACCTATGAAGTTGGAATCTATGACGTTGTCCACAAGGGCCACATTGGCAGTAGCCAGTGTCAGTGAAGTCTACACTAAAGCTTTTCTTTGAGTGGATGGTTTTTCTCCTGTACAGAACTTGCGCGCATTGACAATCCTTGACAGAAGAAGGATTTCACCTAGCTTCCTAACATTGAGGTGTTGTCCGAGACAGATTTGCATTTACGCTGGATAATTCAACAATGTCTCCAGCAACCAGTATCTGATCGAATAAAAGGACGACCCTCAACAAACAGTTGTCACGGTGTTGATGTGAGGCAAATTCACTGAAACCAGTTGACTCGAAAATTGTGTTTGTACCTGCTGTTTTGGTACTTCTTGAAGAACACTTTCCTGGATGCAGGTACCCGAAGAATTGTCAAGGCCGATTGAAGTTCCATCAATGCGTCCAAGAGTGCTAGAAAGAACCTGAAGCACGAGGTTCACAAGGCCAATAGCGGCGGTGAGATTTATGTCATGATGAGTCAAACGGATTGATAGCTGAGAATACACATCACAAAGAGGAACAACTGGTCTAGATATCAACTCTGTTGAATATATTGCAACACTACTGCGCAATTACCACCATTTTGATCCTTGGGGCTGCTCTGCTCCAACTTGCTTGTTAAAGCAAGTTCCAACTCTTATTAGCCCCCTCCTCCTGATAAACGGCTTTCCCGGATAAGCTAACCCTTTGGAGGTCTCATCCGACCTTTGCCCGGTTTCGAGCAAGGACCCGTTGGCTACTGGAACATGGATCAGGTTGTAGAATTTTGCCCAGGGGGTGTTTGATCCCCCTGGTCTAGATGGCTTCTAAATCTGATTCGCTCTTTGAGAGTCCTAACGCAATTATGATCCCGCACCTATCTTTTTGAAGATCTTCAGATTAAGGGTACCTTCAACTTAAAGCGAACTCCCTGGTGCTCGATGAAGGGGATTGCTCAAAGTTCCAGGAGTCTGATATCTCGCGGCAACAGGAGCTGTGGCCGATTGGGAGCCTTGGCCCTAGCCAACTGCAAGCTCAGAATCTTCTGCATTCTTTCTTTGCAGTAAAGTCGATTGTAAATCGATTGTAGGTTCACAGTGGAGGGGGCGAAGGGCTCGACCATCTTGACCCTGGAGGCCGGGCTTGGACAATCACATTCGAAGGGCTCCAGACGGACACCTGGCGTACTCTCGAAATGGCCCAACTCTAATCGTAAAAACGACTATGTGCAGGTAGACTGGCCTGTAGGAATCGTCGAGCATGGCGGCTGAAGCGGACAATGGGAGCACTCTGGCTGAGGTTGCCCCAAATGACACTAGTCTCATTGGGAGCTACACAAAAGGAGGGCGAGAGAGGGTGCAACGACGTGCAGCAATTTCTGCTGGCCATAATTGGAAGCAACAAGAGCAGCTTTTGAAGGCAAGCGAAAGACAGAGACCTACTCAAGATTTCGATTTGACCAAATGTGTCCAATGGGTTGAGTTGACGTGATAGCTGATCAAATGTTCCTTCATAGCTTGCCACGTGAAGTCGACACATTGATTGGCAAAAAGATGGTTAAATGTATCTACCTGTGTGATGCTCTCCTAGTACTTTTCCCACTGGCATAGCAACCTAGAGTTCAAGGACTTGGCAAATGCACAAACTAAGAGATATGTTGCCCTTCTGTGGTGCAAATACCTGCTCGTCCAGCTATCTAAACAGCCTCCTTGAATTGGACATATGTTGCAGGATACCAAGCTTGCAGGAAAGCGTCGCGCGCCTTCCAACGCGGCTTCAAAACCTTCAAAAAGTCAAAAGGCCGCTGCTACAGAGTCTCCATGTGGAAGTGGTCCAATATCACATGAAGGCCTTCCTAACGGAGCTTCGAGCGGATCCCCAAGCTCAAAAGCAAGGGCGCTCAAAGGCAAGAAGAGAGCAGAACCGACTGGCAAAAATGTCTCCACCCGAGGCATGGACGAAGCAGAGGCCATTGCAACGGTGAAACAACGTATTGTGAAGTTTGGCAACCTCTATCTGGGCGCGGTGAAGGTGCGCGCACACTGCTTGACTTAGCAATTTTTGAAATGCAATTGGACAATTGAAAGTTCTACCTACGCATATGCTTGCTCCGTGAGCGATGATTGAAAAGTATCAGTCATATAAGGTCCCCGCCCCGTTTGTCAATAAATCTTGGGACAGGCTTCACACATGTGGAAGTTATTAGGGATCTCAAAAGCCTGCTTCTACCTCTTGAATTTTGAGCATCTTCTGACTATGTTTTAAGCCTTGCGTAGATGCATCTCGGCGGAGTGTTGCTTTGCATGAAGCGACTTGCTTAGCAAGGCCATAGCCAGCTTAGAATAGGGTCTCAGGTTCTTTCGATTTCTACAATCTAGCCAAAAGTTTTAGCTTTATCTGTGTGTTTCTTCAAGACGAATCCCCTTATCCGCCTGCTTTGGAAGCTTGGTGTAAAAATGTTTTTCCAGCGGCTGTTCAGGTTTACTAAGCGTTGATTGAAGCTATGGTTAGTTGCCTGCCTAACGTACATTTGGTCAAACGGTTTTCATTTCCATCGAACTTTTAACATATCGGAATTGTGGCAGTAGACAGAATTATGACGAGCTTTTTGTGGAGGCTATAGATCCAACTTCTTCCCATGTGTTGGCTTTGTTTCATCACTCTACCAGGCGACCTCTTCCGATGTGCTTGTGTTGATGGAGTGTCAATGCCCATTTTTCCTACACAAGAAACTCCATCCGAAGTTCGGAGCACTATCATTGATTGCTTTTGTCAGTTGCGTGTAGATCCTCCTATTTTGACAATATCGTTATCAGTTTCTGTGCTCCTTACTCTTCAGGTGCTTTCAAAGTTAACGGTTTATCCTTTGTCGACTGGATGAAGCATATGTGCAGATTGAACCCTCTCCACAGAAATGCATTAGCAGGCTTGTCAATAGAGTCAACACGACATCATCTAAATCATGTCGTGTTGACTCTCTCTCTCTCCAATCATAAACACGATGTTTGCCTTGATGATGTCGAACCTAGCTTGAGTCGGGTTGAAAAGCCTAACACTCTACGTAAATGTTTGACGAAATTGCAACAAGTTCCTCATCCTAAGCAACATTGGCTTCTTTAAGGGTACTCATGTACATACTTGATTTATGTGGACGATGTCATTCACTGGCTAAAGGCCACTCATCAAATTGCAGTCGGAGGAAATGCGCGTTGGAAAGCGCCTTGCCAACATCAAGACAGAAGGGCAAGAGAAGAAGCCCTCCAAACGGCCAGACCTTGTTGCACAGAGTCAGGTGAGGAGATTTGACATATCCAATAATACAAGTAGGCTGGGGGGCAATGGGCTCTAAGCAGGATTAGTAAAAGGATTAGTCGAAGCACCTAAAGTGGAAATGCTGAGACACCGCCCTTGCGTATGGTAGACCTCCCTTCCTATTCATTTGGACAAAGTTAGAGTGACAATAATGATTGTAGGTCGAAAATAACGATCTGACTTTTGAAAGTGACTTTGCCCTTGTCTGATCCGCTCGCTTGGCTTCTGAGTTTTCCGACCTTTCAAGCTCTTGAAGTTTCCACCTCTACATCCGACGACCTTCATGCAAGTCGAGGTCATGCCTATCAAGGCTTAATTCGAAGTTGGTTACATCCTTGTATCGCCCTCTCAACTTGTCTTCCACTTGTTTTTTAGATGAGGGATGGAAAGTTGTGCATCAATGTTGAACAACAACTTGGGCACATAAATGGTGAGCACATCCTACTATCTCTGAAGGCGTGATCTGAGATGTTAAGAGCAGCTAGCACCAATGTCCCCATGGAGTCAGCATCACCCTGATCGAAATATCAATGACTCACCATCTTTGTGTTGGTTGCTGAAGACCTTTGCGACATGGGATGCACCCAAAAATTTTCTGATTTTTCGTGCTCAGACCGTGTGCCTAATTGCCCAGATCCTTTTTCGCAACTTTCTTAGCTGAACCTGTGGCTTCCAGGTATTCCTTGCGGCATGATGTTCTATGGACGCGCGGAGATGTATGTTGTCGGCCTCCACAAGCATTGGTTAGCGGGCATCTGCTACATAACGTCAAAGGTGGGTGACATCCTCGATTTTTCAGTCCGAACAAGGCCAATTTTCGTGAAGTTGCAACTATCCGGGTCTTTTCACCTACTTTGGTCGAGCCAACTGTGAAGTTCGAAAATTTCTATAATCGGTCAAAGGTACCAGTCAACCAGGTTGGCCAGGAGCCTGATAGGGTATATATACATTGGCCAAACTCGAGCCAACTGACGGTCATTGGATGTCTTGATCCGGTGCTCTGCAGCAATCCTTGTCTGGGCCTCTTCGTTGAAAGTAGGTGAATGGATCATGTCTCGGAAGCACAAGAAGTCGTATGTAAAATCACTGGAGCTAGTAGACTAGTCGTCAGTTGGTCAGAGCTATCCATATCAAAGCCTTCTCATTATTGAGACAACCAAGGATCATTTTTAAAACTAACCAGTGCAGAGTTGAAACCTTGTTGAGCCGTTCAAACCCACCCCACAATGCTTGTCGTGATAGGTCGTTCTCATGTTGACGTCTAACTTACATTGTTTGTGCAGGATACGGAGGACGGCAAGCCACTAGCAACCTCGATAGTTGCATCGGGCAACTATGAGGATGATGAAGACAATGGTGACACCCTAGTCTACACAGGGCAAGGAGCAAACAATCTTTTGGGTGACCGCAAGCAGATTGGTGACCAGAAGCTGGTGGCCGGAAACTTGGCCCTCTTTGTAAGTCTCCCGTGGCAATGGGCAAGAAGTCCGAGTATTCCAAACCTTGGAGCGAATAGCATACGACCTTATTCTAGACCATTGGTTCTAGACCATTGAACGGAGCACTGACTTTCTTCTGCGGTCCTATTCGGATCGTTTGCACCAACTGAAAGACATGATCCTTGACAAGCTTTTCAGACAATCTGCATGTGTAGCACTCTTACGAGAAGGGGACGCCGGTGCGCGTCATCCGGGGGCACAAGAACGTTGAGAGCTACACCAAGAAAGTCTACACGTACGACGGCATCTACAAGGTGAAAGCCACAATAAATCATGCCTTCATCGATCCCAGTTATACCTGGCATCGGCCCTTCGGGATCAGACTCTCCAGCATCGAAAGAAGGCCCGACTGTTCGGATGCCATTTATGCTCTGTGCAGTGCCTTTCTTCTATTCTGACTAGCTTTCCGGTTAGGAGAACTGCGTTCTTGCAGCATACGGGACGGCAAATAAAGTGTCTTTTTGCAATTTGCTTATTTCTTCCTTGAGACTTTTTCGAAGAGGGATTGTGCTGTGACTATGTTTCACGGGAAGGTCAGTGTACTTCGGGGGCTCTTGTCTCTCATGTAAGTTCGAAAGCATTGGGGTTTTCCTGTTTTCTCAATAAGACATATATTTACCTTGACGCAGGTCGTCGCCTGGCGGCCTGAACAAGGCGAGTCCAAGCACATCGTCTACAAGTTCACGTTGAACAGACTTCCAGACCAACCTCCCTTGGCCACAGAGCGGGTAAAGTTCCTACTCATTCCGTATGTATGGAGGGGAGTCGTCCATTGTACTTCACTTTCCGCTCATCACCCTTTCGGCCAGAACTCGAGAGTATGCATCCGTTCTAGCGCTGTTTTGCAGCATCAGCAGGAACATCAGTCTTTGGTGTCTTGGACAACTCAACGTAATAGAGGCTATGTCCTCAATAGGAGAGTGACAGAATTGGAAGATATCGAAGCTGCGGAGACAATGCTATATGTGTTCTTGAGGCCGAGAATAAGCCTAGACGGATGCTGCAGGTATTTTTCTCCAAAGCGGACCAGCTGAAGAAGATGACACCAAGTGGCCGGAAGATGAGGTAACTTTGATGCTGGCAATACTTGCAGTTTCATCTCGCAATGAGGTAGTCTCAAGAAGCTTTACGCTTCTTCCTCGGTGTGTCAGCTTGTCTTTCAATCGCCTATTGACACTTGTCTCCCCGCTTTTCTGCTGCCGAACAGTCTAGATGTCCAAGTTTTGCGCTCAAGAAGTTGTCGTTGGTAATCTTAGATTCTCGCTTTTCGCTTACAAGATTCTGATAGTGAAACTTATTCGCTTCCTTACCGAGTGGTGTTTTTAGACACAAGAACCTGAAGCCTCCAACTTTTTCCAAATCACATGCATCCGTCTTCCATCCTCATTTCGTGATTCTCTGAGCAAAGACACGTTGTTGGGTTCCGATTCGGGCCTTTTGATTTGAAGGGTTGCGGATAGAGGTTTTGTGAAAGTCGGACATTCCACAAGCACGTAATTATCTCTGCGATCCGTTCGAGGATTTGTGCACCATTTTTCTCCGTGCCCCAAAGCGGCCATATCGCATGCTCTCTCATGGGTTGTCTACTGATAAGAAGCTGTTCCGAGATCATCAACTACGTACAAGCATAAGAGTTGCCGTCTAATCTTTTTCTCTCTTTGCGGCCAGGATCCTGTGCGCAGACATCTCAGGCGGCCAGGAGAACTTCCCGGTGCCCGTCGTCTGTGACCCCGAAGACGAAGACGACGATGCGCTGCCACCACGTGAGCATCGGAACCCGGATTTGATTTGCCCTCGTTGGTTAGCGGAAAGCCCCCAGGACAGTATGCGTTGTCTGGCATCTCTACACAGCGACTCGGTTCCGTGAATTTCGATCACTGATTTTTTTGGATTTACTGGTTGTTGCAACTGTCGACAGCTGAAATTGGGCTCCAGCGGGGCCGATCAAATTGAGAATACATGGGCAACCGCAACATGTAACCAGCCCCAAGGTTCTAAAGAAGGTCTTCTGTTTCTTCTCATCGCTCGCAAGCGGCGAAAGCTTCACCCTGTCCTGTGAACACGCATCACGTTTAGCTACGGAAGGTTGGCTGTTGGAGTGAAAATGCTGACTGTGTTATAAGACTCGTATGATGCCCTTCCAAAAGCCGTAGCTCGTCGATTCCACTCACTGCAGCGTTCAAGTACATCACGAAGAGCATCAAGCCGGCGGACCACGTGGAGCCCCCCCCGCCCAAGGGCTGCGACTGCAAGGGCGGCTGCAGCTATGCGCGCGGTCACAAGTGCGCCTGCGCCAAGAAGAACGGCGGGGAGTTCCCCTACGTCGACGACGGCAGGTAGGCGCATCTAGCATCCTAGCGACTGCCTTTGGAATGATTGGATTGAACTTCGACCGTTCGTCTGTGTGGTGCGGTTTGAAGTCCCCGCTTTTGCAGGAGTTTGTGATTCTCGTTCTTCCCGTCCGCCGCTTGCATCTGCACCTGCGGTCTGCCCTCGACCGAGGCCTTCTCTTATGCCGGGGCAGCAGTCAAACGAATCCGGATACTCGCCACGTCACCTGATCCTTCGATTCTTCTCTTTTACGCTCCTCTGTGGATCATCTCGTCTCCGTCCGTTATACCACAGGCTGCCATCGTGCACCTTTTGGTGGATCTCAGTTTCAGACTAAGAGAAGTTTGGGGCGGTCCATCTTGACTAATTTTCGGGACGGCTTTCTTGGTTCACGCTTGGGCTAACTGAAAGGCCGCCAAAAGCCTCGAGTACAAATGGATGTCCCGAAGCAACTCCTGACTACGTTGCGGGCTCGGACGAAACCTCTGGTCCAGTTTGAACCCTCGAGAGATGACCTTCCCCCCTTTCCCCGTCTCGCTGCAGGCTCGCACAGAGTGCATCGGCCGTGTTCGAGTGCAACCCGCAGTGCGCGTGCTACGCCACGTGCATGAACCGGGTCAGCCAGAGGGGGCTGTCGCAGAAACTGGAGGTGAGAGTCTCACAAGACGCCCGGGTGGCGTTTCTTTTTGAGAAGTTTACAAGGCGCCTTTCGGTTGCTGTGGTTGCAAGCCGTTCCTTTGCCGCTTCTTCCGCATATTTTCTTGGGCTTCCTATCAAGAGAGATCCCTCTCTTCTTCCGCTAGTCTGGGCAAAAATTGGGCTTGCCCCCTTCTCTCGTGTTCGTCCTCAGGTATTCCGCACCTCCAACAAGGGCTGGGGCCTGCGCTCCTGGAACCACATCGCCCAGGGCACGTGAGTCGCCCGTTCAACTATTTCGTGGCCGTCTGTTGTTCGCTGAACTGGCTGTGGAAGTTTCCGTGCGGTTGAAAGCATCTCCTGATCAAGGAACCGATCCATGACTCGTCAGTCTGCTAAGAGCATGGACTGCATATCGACACAGTCTGCCCCTCTGGTTTATTCGTCGAGTGTTCTTGAGCATATGAGAAAACGCACGTAAGATACACGTAAGTTTTTTGTCTGAGAAGGTCCTGATGAAGCTCAAAGAGCAATCTTGGTGATTGTAAGCGACCAACCTTGAGAATCAGCACTGCCCACCAAGAGCCCTTCGATCAGGTTCGGAAATCCACAAAGCTTCCATTGCTTCCTACTTTGGTCCCGGCCTGCTTGGTTTTGCTCTGCGCGTTCGAACCAGAATCGGCGCCAACGAACCTCAGAGTTGTCGGTCCGATAGGAGCTCGATGAACATGCTGGCGTGGCTCTTATTACATGGGCGCTCATCGATTCTCGGAAGCACGCATCTTGTGTCCTTCGTCGCAATCAGTGAGCCCGTTTTAAGTGTCAAATTTATAGCACCTGAAGCACAAAGTCACAGGCAAAGTGGATCTACAACGAGTATTCTCTAGAATGACCCTTCTGCTGACGTCATGCAGCGTGGTGTGCGAGTACGTGGGGGAGCAGCTGCGCGACAGCGAGGTGGGCAACCGGGACGACATGTACCTCTTCAACCTCGACACCGCCAAGACCTCGCTCGTGAGAAGCCGCTCCGCTCTAGTGTTGCTGCTTCTCGTCACGATTGTCGGTATTGTTTCTCGCTTCTTTTGTACCTCGGACAAGGATGGTGACGAGTCTTGCGAGCTTCTGGTCAGGCGGTAAAAAGAGAGAGTCCGCTCTTCTTAGTTCTCTACGTGGTTCTAAAGGGTGATTTGTCGCGTGATTGAAGCACCGGGCTGTCTTGTAAGCGCACGGGTGGAGTTCTGACCAACTCTGTTTCTTAGGTGCTCTATTGTTTACTCGAACATCCCTGCTACAACCGCACGCTTTTCGCTCGGTGTTAACCTAGTCGCAGCAATCGTTTCTATGCGTCTAAATTTCCGGGCGGAGGCATGAATTCAGTGGCTTGTTAACGAATCCTCCCGTCCCTTTCAAATCAAGAAATCAAGAAAAGTTTCACCTGGTGCTACCAGGTGCACACAAAGTTTGGGCGCTTATCGCCCTGTGCTGACCCGAACCGTGTTCCTGGAGCGAGCAGGCGTCATTTTCCCCTCCACTTCTGAGGATTCAGACCATATGCCATTTCAGCTCCGCCTACTTCCTACCAACAGAAGTGCGGAGCTTCTCACTAACGTGTGCTTGCAATGTGTCGCCAGGAGGTTCGCCACGATCGGGCCAAGAAGCTTAACCTGGTGGACGAGACCAACAAGGTATGGATACTTTTGTCCATTGCTAGCTGTCCCGTAAACTGTTCTTTGAGGCATCCTTGAAATCCCAGCTCGTCGTCGACGCCAGGAATATAAGCGTAGGGCCGGACGAGTTTTGTATGAACGGAGCTCGTTTAGCAGTCCGCAGTCCGTTTCGGTCTGGCTCAAACAAACAGGTGACAGACAGGTGCACCGCAACAGACTCCGTATCTCGTAAAAAACTGAATAGTCCGTCCGAGGAAGAAACGGCGTGCAAGACGTGTCCGGTGCCATGTACTTCCTCGCTTAGGGCCAGGATTAGACCGCACCCATTACCGCTGATCTGTCTCAAAGTCCCCCAACCTATCGGTCATTAAGCAGTGTCTAAGCGATACTTGCGTGGACAAAAGGGTCTCAGTTAGGAGAAAGCCCACTGAACTTGTCAAGCAGCAGTCCCGGTCGGCTGTAAAAGAGCGTCCAGGACACGTCTTCCCCCACGACTCGCTGTCAGAATGTACTCCTTTGCTGGCGCTCAATCAACCGCATGAAAAGCGCACAGACACGAAGTCAAAGCCTTTAAACTTATCCCCGACCGCAAGCCACTTGGGGCAGGACGCACTTTTGTCCAGTTCCCCCGCTCACGGCCCGTCTCACTGCCGTTTTCCCGTCTGCCGCAGGAGCACTTCGAGGACGTGGAGTGGTGCCTGGACGCCGCCAAGTTCGGCAACATTACGCGCTTCATCAACCACTCGTGCGACCCCAACCTCTTCGTCCAGGTGAAATAACTCACTTGAGGGTTCATGGCCCGGTGACCGCAGTTCCTTCTAGCTTAACCGCAGCTTCGTCCAACATGTTCCGCACTTCTTGACGGTCATCGCAGCTTCATTTTGTGTTGGTCGCCCTGTCCAAGTCCGATATGGCGGTCGCAGATTCTGAGCCCGGTGAGTGCTTGTTCAATGGAAGGGCACGCATTTGCGACTGTCTCAGAACGAAGGTGAGCTGACGGCTGGGTTCTGAGGTGGTCTGCGATCGGGTCCTGAGGTACTCTATCGTGCTTTGTATCCAACCACAACACGGACAGCGCTCAGACTTCAGTGCACTGAGGCGGTGTAAGTTATTGGTGTCATATCTCGGTGTGAAAAGGCCCGACATGAATTCCGGGTTCTTGCGTCGTTGGCCGATTGACCACATGTTGACATGCTCATCAGCGCTTGAATCGTGCTTGGAGTTGCACGTTTTGACCTCTGCTTTCGAGTTCTCATGGGGTAATATCAGCTCATATTGTTGGGGAAGCTTGTGAACCTGTTTTCCTAGTACCAATTCCTGACAAAACCTCGGCACTGAGCACTGCTCAGGTTTCTTTAGATCCTCTGACTAACTCTGGTGCCCCGGTCGATTGCAGAGCGTGTTCGTGGAGCACCATGACGTCAGGGAGCCGCGCCTCTTCCTGGTGGCCATGCAGAACATCAAGCCGCTCGAGGTGAGCGCGCATGATGTAACCTCTCCCTAGCGTCCGTCTCCAAACAACCGGGACGTTTCAGGATGACCCTTTTGGCGTTCAGGGGCCAACTCATTTAACATCAATCCGAATCAAAGCAGTCTGTTTCTCAGGTCACGGTCAGTGTGGTCCGAATCTGTATTCTTGCTTTTCTGGCTTTCTCGAGTGACGGCTTGCGTCCACAACTCGATCAAGTCTGCCGACCGATGCTTGACCAAAAGCGACACCTGACAAGCGCACCGAACTTGTATACGTATGTTGGTGAGCAGCGGCTGTCGTCGGGAGCCGAAGTACAGCTTTCATCCCCTACACCAACAAATGTACTTCATTCAACCAGAAAGATTGTAAGAAACTGGCTTCCTCGACTGGCTTTTCCAGGCGTCAGCTTTTCTGCTCAGCAGTTGGTCGACGCGAGCACTCCTTTATTGCAACAGGCCTACGTCCTCTGTAAACTCCTACCATTGTGCCGCGCAGGAACTGAGCTACGACTACGGCTACCAGAAGAACAGCGTCATGAAGCCGGACGGCTCAATCAAGAAGGCAACCTGCCATTGTGGAGCAATCAGCTGCACCGGGCGGCTCTACTAAAGCGGCCCTACTTTCACTTGAGGGCGGTGGCTTGCTGGAAGTCAAATAGGTTGTGTTGGCGGTTGGTGTATTGCCGTTGCCTGTCCAGAATGACCTCCTGGATTGCAAATGACAGACGAGAGATTGCTTGCTTGCCAGGTCTCTGCGTCTAGAAAGTCACCGTAGGATTTAGAAAAGGTTCACTGGAGAAAAGGTTCACTTGGGCGCAGAGAACCGTGGATGCATTTGCGCCGAGCCGTGGCAGGATCACGCGGAGCGCGATCCCATGCCGTTTCCCTTGACAGCAAGCGTTGTCGTTGGTGTTGCCGTACTCAAATTTTCGTTTACGTGTTTCACAAGTCACGTTGATCCAGTCGTATCCACCACTTGAATCCACGTTCAATAAGTGAGTGCCTTTCTAACAGATGCAGCGACACTACCCTAGTACCTACTGTGGCTCGCTAGATCTTATGCAACAGGAGCACGCCATGTGACAGTCACGTATGTGTGGTGCATAGCAACCGACCCCGGCAAGCGGCCAACCAACAATGACACTGACACGGATGGAGTCAATCATGATGGCAATTCCATATACATCGATGCCAATGATAGGGGACCAACCAATTGGCGCCTCGGGTCAGCGAACAGAACTCCTGGCATGCATCATTCCGGTGACGGTCGCGACCAGCCAGACGCACTAAGTCGTTTTAACCTAGCCCGCGGCGCGGCCCCATGCAGCTCGCGGATCATCACGGGCAAGCCGCACGGCCGGCCCGTTTACGAGTGACTTGCCTCGGAATAAGCTACTAGCTCTGCACATGTGCTTCCTTCACATGATATATACCTCCCGCGAGCCGCAGTGACTGCAGCCGTATACCAGTTGCATGATCAAATGTCAAGGTCACAAAAGCATTTCAAGTTTGCATGTGCATGATACCAGATTCACAAATAAGTCATGGCGTGCATGGCCGGCCGCGAGCCATGCAATATGCATGCAAGTCATACAAGTGACAATAGATTGAGCGCACAGTTCTGCACGGCCCCGGCACGCCGCATCTGCGATATATATTCATTCAAGATTGTAACACTAGCTTTCCGGGCTGCCGCAAGTGGTGCAGTAGAAATGCGCACGCAGTGAGTGACCAAAGAAGGAGACCACGTTGCGGGCGCACATCCCAAAAAGGGACTTGATGACCATTATGAGAGTTTGTGAATTGTTTGCAGATCGATTGCTTCCGACAATTTATCCGCTTCTAGCAGGTCCCACCACTTGTACAAGAACTTATCTACTATCAGTCGGAACCAGGGTGAAAGAACGATGCCCCCTTCTTTACTGTCGGCCTTGGCCACGAGCTCCCGTAGCTGATCCTGGGTGACGTACTGCACGGCAGCAACCTGGGAGGCACGATTGCACAAGCACGACGTCAACAGAGCAAACAAATGGCGGGATTCCTTTAGGCAAGCACCACGGAGATGCTCAATGGCTCACAAAGTAGTCGGCGGGCTTCTTTTCGCCGACTTTCAAGTGCTTGATCGAGGTGCACGCACACCGAGAGTCAGCAAGCGACAGTTTGAAGCATTATCCTTGGCCAAATTACCGTTTCCTTCCTGACAACGAATCGTTTATAGGTTGCGGGACCTGGAAGGACCTGGAAGATTCGAGCAGGTAGAGAGCGGAGTACCCGACTGGTCCAGGCCCCTGCTTTCGAAGTCACCTAGGGGCTGTTCTAAGGGCGTTGGCATCAGTTTGCACCGCCCCAAAAAAACTACGCGTCTCAGATAAAAAGATTTGCAGCGGAGCCCGCGTTGAGGGCTTGAAGACAGCCCTTGGCTGGGGAGTGTCAGGTTAGACCACAAAGGTGTCTCTTCTGATTCCACTCCTGGCATCGTGCAACTCAGAACAAACCGTGCTGCTTTTCCGTGCATGCCTGCTCGAGACTACACCAACATCATCTGGCGCGTGCAGCAATGTCTTCTGACTATCAATCCGAATGCTCACCTCTTCCGGATTTGGTTCTACCTTCACGTCCCGTTTCGCAAAGAGGACGTAATCCACTTCGTGCTCTCCCCACTGATCGTTCGAAGGCGCTTTGTAAAGTATCCTTCCCAGGACTGTAAACCCGTCAACGGGGGCATCGCCTATGGGAAACATCAGCACCTCATCTTAGCAATCCGTGCGGGGACATAAGTGGCAGATTCCTGGCAGTCAATACGGGCAGTCAGTACGGCTGAAGAGGTTGAGGAGACCGCCGGCTTTCTTGGTATCGTCCTCACACATACAAGAAGGCAAATCAGTCACCACCTCTAACGAATCCAGCTTCGAAAACCCAAATTCCTGTACGACAAGAATCCAGATTATTCTCGTCTTTTGTGTCAGACTCAAGGCCTCCTACAAGGGACTAGAAAATAGAAGCAACACAGGAAACTGAAGCAAAATTAAGGTTTGCTCCGAATCTGCGGACGACAGAAGGTGCTCACCCGCTTCAATGCCGACCTCGTCTTTCAGCTTTCGCTGTGCAGCGTTTCGGACGCCCAGGTTGTCTGCCTCAACGAGCTCCGACTCGCGGAACAACGGATGACTGCAACACGTGTTGGTCCAAACGAGAGGGAACGTCACCTGCGCAGAAATAGGGTCAAACGGGGGTGTAAATACGGACGTATAAAGGAAAGGAGTGAAAAAGGGCAAGAAAGAAAACTGCAAGACTCAATCGACAAAAAGAGCACACCTTCGTGAGAAACAAGGAGACATGGGCGGATTGCACTTGCCTTGGTGCAAATGTGATTAGTAGGTGGAAGTCACGACAGACTGTTAGGGGGAAAACTCTTTCTTGAGAAGCAGCCTTTCCTTTAACGGGGATATAATTTCACCACTCTCCGCCCTCCTGTCCTGCACTACTTCCACTTTGACGCCGGGAGCCAGTGCTAACAAGCAAGGGAGAAGCAAGCTGACCATACGAAAGCAGAGTAGCTGAGGAACGACGAAGAATTGCAACGCGCTGCAAATAAAAATTGCGCCGACGAACGACAGCTACTTTTTACTGAAAAAGGGACATTGTGGCCAGGCACTTGCCTTGGTGGCAGAGCGCTGCTGCAACAAAAGCTCGTTTTTGGTGTTGAAGAGGAAGACGCTGAAGGCGCGGTGGAGCACCTTTCCAGTCTGGATCTTCTCCCACAGGTGGCAATTGAGCTTGGAGTCATGCCCTAACACCTATCCGACAAAGAAATGTTAGTTGTTAAGACTTGGACGAGATGTTGCAACCTCGAAGAAGAGGTGAGCAAACCGGTTCTTCTTCCAGGATGAAGATTTGGCAACCCCCAGGTTGGAAATCTAACTTAGGTAAATGTATCGGAAATGACAGGGAGGTACCCCTTTTGAGGGACAAGATTTGCTAAGAGTGTCTCCGCACCTCCTAGACCAATTGGCAATTGCGCAATGAGTGGTGACTACCACCTGATCAACAGGATCCAAGGAAACAACTCCAGTGGGTATAAGCCCCAACAAAAAAACACAGATTTTGAAGCATAGTCATACTCAGGCAGCAGGGACATCAAACGGAACTGCACAAACAAGAGAAAACAAGGACAAAGAGCACAAAAGTAGAAGGGGGGCAGGGCAAGCAGGAACCGTCAAGACAAGAGAACGCACCGTCAAAAAGAGAACGATGAAGCAAGCGGCCAGCGGCAAGGGCAACGGAGTGCATCTTGGGTGGTTGTGCATCCTGGTAGGATGCCACCTAAAATGTCAGGGTGCTTTTCTTGGAGACCGTCAGGACATCAAAATGGAACAAAAGCCGAAGGATTGGTCATCTCAAATCTCACCTCATCACTTTCATTCACCAGAATACACTCATCCTCGTTCATAAGCTTCCATTGCACTGCATCCTGGCCTGCGGGGGCGGCCATCTGGTGCCGGGGCAGAGTGTGTGAATAATGTTGCTGAACCTAGGTACAGACAAAACACGCAAAGGTTACAACATGGCACCGATCGCCAGCAACTTCTAAGGGTTTCCAAATATTTTTTTGCAAGAATCTCCGAAAGTCAGCGAAACAAGCGCTGATCAAATCAATCTGGTCGGAGTGGAAAAGGTGCGTGCTTTTTATTCCTTATTAAGAAGCAGCTAGTATCAATATTGTTGGTCCTCCAACGATAGTTCAATTCACCAGCTACTTACCACCGTCACAAAGAGTGACAGGGTTCCTCAAAGGAGCTCTGCAAGCTTGAAAGAAACTTACCGACAGAAAGTCAGGCTGCCTCAAAAAGTTAGGCTGCCTTGCAGCCCTGAACTTTAGAGTGTTCCTGACAATGGACCGGCTCCACCACTCTCCCTGCAATTGGCTGGTTGCGGTTGCACCAACTGCCAGAAAACCCCTGTTGGTTGCCCCTTTAGTGCTGGCCAATAGAGTGCGCCCCAGCCGTGGAATCCGTTGGCCAGCGATTCGCAACAAGGTGCTAGAGTCCATACGCAACAGCGAGACACAAAAGGGGAACTCAAATGAAGCAACCGGCAAAAGCGCCGCGCCTGAGAGCTGTTCTTTCTTTACCTTACGATGGGTACTGAAACCAACAAAACTACGTACAAAGGTTTGAGCTGCTCCTCGCTTCTTCAGCCTTCAGCCTCAGGCGACCTTTCAAGTTTCAGATTCAGAAATTTGCAAGCAGGGAAGCAGCTGGCAGCAGCTGATGACCAGCCTGCTTCACGTGCAAGAAAGTCGGGCTGGGTAATGCTCTCGTATCGAATAACACATCGGGCAATAAAAGTGGTGGGTAGTTCGACAAGACTCTCCAAATAATGATGCATTCCACAGAAAAAGAGTAAAAAGACCAAATAGAGCATTTGTACAAAGTGAAAACAGCACAGCCACAAGGCGCCTTCCATTGTCTGCCCTCACTTACGGTTCATAATCATCATCTACATTTACTTGCAACAGATCTGAGTTGGAGGAAGGCAACATACAGTGGTCACTAGCTACCGTAATAGGGGCGGGAGCTTCCGCGCAGCCCTCCCGTGCCTGATTTTGCAAAGTTCTGGAAGGGCTGTAGCCCGTGGGCTATGTGGAACACTCAGCTTTTGACCAGCGCCGACCACCTGAAACCCGCTAGCATTCTCTGTCCAATCCACAATCATTGTGGTATCTGAAAGCACTCCTAAAAAGGGGCCTCAAACAGCATTCAGGCGACCTGAACTGTGCCAATAGCATGCATCAGGTGTAGCATCAGAGCCAGTGATTGAAGAAGACGTTTTGCATCTAACAGGGGTAAGGCGCTCGTCCCCGTCACAGCAAGTAGGCAGGTTTGGCTGAGTCGGTGCCCATTCTTGTTCGTCACCACTTATCGATTGGTGCAAGAGTTGTCATGCAGCAATGCATCTCTCCGCTTCTGTCTGCCAGTGCAGTCAACACTCTGACGATGAACTCTCTTACTTGGAATGGCTCTTTCATTGGTACACTCCGAAAGCATGTTCGTCTTTATCTGCCCTTAATATCCAAAGCCTCTTTTCTGTTTGTTCCCAGATTGTCTTCCACTACATGCTGCTTGCCGCCCTAGACCACATGATTTCTGGACTTTCACTCAATCTCTCCGTTCACTCCAGATAGTCCAAAGGAGCCTTTTCTTTGCATCAGTCCATCGGGTGCCATTTCTCCCCCTTTTGCAGGCTAAGCCCCCACTTTGCAGCGGGCGGTGCCAGAGTGCTTCCAGGAGTGGGCGGGGTGGGTAGGTACGGAATCCGCCCCATGTGAGAGTGGGGCGGCATGTTTGGGCGCAAGGCAGCGGAGCTGGTCAGGGAGGAGTACCGCGCCGACGCCGACAAGATCAACACTTACAACGTGCGCTCTGGATCCCTCACTAATGAGTTGCCTGCAAGACCAATCAACCACTGTGCGCAAGGGCCCTTCTTCTCCCCATGCTATCGCCCGATGCGGGACTCATAGCATTATATGCCGGCGGCTTCGCTAAGCAACCGGTCTGCGCTCGCAGGGCCCCTTTTGATTTGAATATTTTTCGTTGTCTGGATCACTCGGCTGTTGAGGGAGAAATTTGTGTTTAGAATGTACGAAATCACACCTGTTTTTCCCATAGTCAAGTGGTCGGACGAAGTTCTGATACAGATAGAACGGACA
The DNA here is from genome assembly GCA_000708835.1 of Klebsormidium nitens. NCBI lineage: Eukaryota > Viridiplantae > Streptophyta > Klebsormidiophyceae > Klebsormidiales > Klebsormidiaceae > Klebsormidium > Klebsormidium nitens. The sequence goes on along the minus strand of DF237364.1, from coordinate 57,571 downwards.
ACTTTGTTAATTGTCTATCTCACCCAATACCTCGGTTTTCGTATCTCCAGGAGGATCTGGTGAGCCAGGTGCTGGAGGAGACTCGAGAGCACTACTCATACATCAGAAACATCGTTAGGTAAGCCGTGGAATTCTACTGCAACGCCGTGGATGAATATTCGCCCGCCGCTTGCATCTAAGCAAACATGCAGTGGTCCTCGAAGACTCTGTTTCCCATCTCAAACCGCTTGTCCTCCCGTCTCGTTTCTAAGTGGAGGCAATGAAAAGAAGGGGCACAACTGCCCCCTTCCTCCCCTATTTGTTAGAAACAATATCACAAGAAATCCGAGTAATGTTACTGGTCGACTGGGGGCCAGCTAGATGTGACACACTGACACTTTTGAGATCTGCTCACTGTGACCCGCTTCTCTGCATGAGTAAAGTCGGGTGAGCGAGGAACCTAGCGGCTTCGCCGGTGCGGCTCCAAAGGACGGGGCTGCGGTGGCCATTCACCACGAAAGCATCTTGCGCAACAAGCGATGCCTGCTGGCCTATGCGTGAGTTCTATGACTCTCTCTTTTGCGCGACTCTAATTACTTGGAGGGATTCCGCTGCTTAAAGAACGTCGAGCAAAAAGTCGCCCCAAAGACTCTTCGAAACCGGACTCTTTGTTCCAACCTAGTAGGCTGTATTCTATGTTTCTTTCAGAGAGGAAGATTGAATGGTTGTTGCACAGATGTTCGAAAGTCTGCACAAACTCTGCTAACTGTTGATGAAAGCTCAAGGCAGCATCGACTCCAGACCAGAATCATTCCAGCAAAAGAGCAAGTTTCCTGCACACTTGTGTGACACTCAACTCCGTCGTCTGCTCGCATGGCAGCAACACGCGTGCTGAGAAGGTGCGTGCGCTGCGGTGGCAACTAGGCGCGGTCCTGCCCGAAAACGTGTCCGAGAAGCTGAGCGCAGCTGAGCGGGACTGCTTCAAGGCGTACGACAAGCTGCTGGGGGAGTACATGGGCACGGGGCCGGACGGCATCGGCATCGACCTGACGGTGGTGAGTAGCACGAGCTGAAATAGAAGATCGTGAATGCTGTCATGGTGAGGAGAAAAAAAAGGGTTTCAGTACATGCGCTCCTCTTTTGGTACTAACGGTTCAAAGAACGCCTGCGAAGTTCCTTAAGTTGGCCAATCAACCATTGGAGCTCCGAGGGACTGCTGATGGTTCTGTTGCGTTTGGCGCAAAGTTCAAATTGAAAGGACCCGTAGTGTTCGAAAGCCCTGTATTCCACAAACCGTGTTGTCTTCAAGAGGCCGTAGGCCATGTGTGCGAAATTTTCCTCATGTCCCTCATCATATGGTTGTAAAGCCCAAGTCGGCGTGACATTAGGATAGACTATTAGGAAAATGACTCAAAAGCCGATTGGTTCTGCATCGCGGACCCTTTTAACCCGACGCCACTTGTGCAATTCCGCCTTTTGTCAGGACATGCTTCTCCGAATTTTTTAGCCGTGTAAGTCTACAGTTTTCGAAGAAAGAAGCAAAGCCCTTAAACCTTCAATCCCTGTGACAGGACAGGCTCTCCCTCAAAGTACGCATCTGGTTTGTTTCTTAAAAAGGTTTTAGTTCCTCAGTACCGAAGTTTTAGAAAACCAGAGCCCTTACGTCCCCGAAAGCCTTTAGCAGGACATCCGCTTCCCGGAGGACCGGTACATCCATTCAAATTCTTCATTTTGGCAACTTCGAAGACGCAAATTGTCAATGTCGGAACCGCCATCCGCGTTGGCAGGACATGCGCCCCCCGAAGGATCCATCCGCCTATTCAGAGTTGTCGTTTTTTGAACTTCGAAAACGCTGAGGTTATACAATCCAAACCCCCAACCCCTGTAGCAGGAGCTGCAGGACATGATCCCCCGGAGGGTCCATACATTCGTTCGAAATCGCCTCTGTAAACCTTACGCGACGCAGATTCTAGCAACTCAACCCCCCCACCCCTATGGCAAAAGATGCTTCCCTCGAAGGACCCGTACATCTATTCAAATTCGCCGTTTTGGAAACCTCAAAGGCGCAGATCCCAAAGTCTCCGATTTTGAAGAAAAGAAGCAAAGCCCTTACATCCCCAAATGGCACAGGACATGCTTCCCCCGAAGGACCCGTACATCGAGTGCCAGGTGCTGCGCGACGCGGGCGCCATGCTGCTGGACGACAAGGTCGTGCACCTCGTGCCGCACACGCGACACTTCATCAAGCGCGCCGAGGCCGAGCCGCTCATCGCGCAGGTCAGCGTGCAATTTGAATTCTTTTCTGAGGCCCTCTTTTTGTCGAAATTCGTCCCAATGCCGTTCGAGTCCGTCCTAGGAGTCCGTCCTAGTTTCGCCTCTCTGCACTTCTGCCAGCGCGCCGGGGCGGAGCCGCTCATCGCGCCGGTCGGCACGCCTCAACGACTTCCACCGGCCTCAGGAGCCCACACGTTCCAACTCTTGCGGTTCATTTCTGCTCTGGTTGGGCCCCTTTTTGGCCTGTCGTAACCTGCACGCGCCAATTCATCAAACTCGAACCACTCATTGCATAGGTCAACCGCCCATAGTGCCTCAGGATTGCCTTGTCCTTGAATTGGAATGGCGCGCTTTCTTCCACTCCTAAGGCCCCGTCCTTTCCGCCTTCGTTCAACTCTCTGCAGTGTGTGGGCCCGAGCCGAGGTCAAGTCGCTCAGAGTACAAGCCAGGGCGCGCTTATGAGAGCCCCAATTCGTTATAGGTCCACCTCTTCGTTGCCCAAGGTCTTCCTGTTTCGGTTGCGGCATCTCACGAAGCGCGCTGAGGCGGAGCCTCTCATTGTTCAAGGTCACTACGCTGTACAATATTCGTTTCACACTCAAACCTCTCAAGAACGGAGTGAGAACGTAAAACTCTTGTCATGGCCGCATAATGCCGATCAACGCTTCATTGGATAGTCATCGAGGTCGACCGCTAAAGCCGTTACGTGACGTCTTTCACTTTCTGATTTCAGTTTTTCTTGAGAGGTTGTTGTTATTCGTTTGCCCTTTTCGTCCCAATCTCTTTCAATAGCAAATGTTTCTAGTCTCGTCCACGGGAGGACTACTTGTCTTTTGGTCGCTCAAATTGAAAAACTTATCCGGCACATCGCCAATAAGTGGGCATCAATCAGGCGTGTAATCTCCACTTGCAGGGCATCCTCTCACATATCGAATCATGACATGCGATTGGTACTGTGTCAATGTGATGGGACGGAAGGGACAGCCGTGAGCCGCGACTGTGGCTCCAAAATCAGGATGCAATAAGGTAAACCGTTGGAGGGTAATGCTCTTCGGTCGAACTTACATTGCCGCTTACAGGGACGATCCTGTGCAGAGGTTCCCTCACTGTGTAGCGCTAAACCAGAAAGCAGTCTTTCCACCTTGAGTGGAATTGTTTTTAGATGAAAGCCTCCAGATTTCTCCGGGCTGGAGCTATTCAATTTATTGCTAGTCAACTCTTTGCCCTGTTATGCGGCCATCGAAGATTGCAAAGAACAGGCTAGCTCGGACACGCAACAATCCCGTCTTTCAATCCGTGGCTTCCAGTCTTGCGAGGCCGCGGCCACATATTTTTAGCGTGGCCCACATGTGTTAGCATCTCTCATCGTACAACTGCCTTTCTGTTTACCGTTAATGTACGGTGTGGCTGGGCTGTCAGTGGCTTTTTCCCCGCAGCCGGCACCATGACTTAGTATGCTCTAACAGGCGGCCACTCTTGGTCTACGTACGGCAACCTTGACACGTCAACTAGCTTATAAGTACGGCCAGTGACGGCCGGGCCGGGCAGATAAACTTTGAACGCGACACCAGGATTAAACTACAAGTGTCAATGCCATGTGATGCAGCTAGTTCGATCGATCATTGTACTGTCACCGTGTGCACTGACTTATGCATGCGTATGTACACATGACTAGCTGAGTGATTCAACGTACCGTAGTGGAACGTAATGATTCCGAATAAATAAATAATTATTTGCCTTCGGAAAGTTAGAAACCCACTTTTGGGTTCGGAAAGTGCAGATTCGCATTCAGAAAATAACTCCATTCCAGCATTCGGATTTTGAAAATTCGGATTTATAAATAAACTCCGACGGCGCCCGTATGGCCAGGGCTTGCAGCACAGCGCGGCCGCTGAGCGCATGGCTGGGCGCGGCCGCGCCGGGCGCGCGACCGCGGCGCGGCGGCTACCCCAGGTAGCTTGCAGTCTGCTCTGTAGCACACAGATCAGACGAGGTTTTGACAAGACGGAACAAAAGGGCGCAATGTCAGGAGAACAGCCAGCAAGGCTGGCCACCATAGGACGCGCTACAGTCTCCGCTTCAAACAATGCTAGAGCAAAGAGCCGGCAGTCTGACATCCTTTCCTTCGGGTTTGGCAAGAAGCTTTCTCCCGCGCTACGTTGAAGGTGCATACAATCAGCTAGATAGTGATTCATTACGCATGGTGCTCAAGCTTTTCATGATTTCATTGTATATATAAACGTTGGAGAAGTGTTCACAGTGCCTGCCGTAGAATTTGGACAGGCAAAATGAGAATCCGAATTTAATTCTCAGGACCATTCGGATTCAGGGTCGGATTCAGGAAAATAATTGCTGAAAGTCGCTCGCATTCAATAAAATAAATAAGGTTTTCAAGCATTCGGAATCATTACGTTCCACTACGGTATATATGTTAGTAGGGCTAGCTAGGCTAGGCTCATGTGTATATGGTGCCGCCATCATGCAAGTATCGGGGCCGCCGCGGCTAGCTAGCCGCCAGGCTACTAAGAGCTCGAATTCGACTTCAGGCTACATTGAAGGCAATATATCATGCACATGCATGCGCATGCCAGGCAGTATCTGGTCGGCATGCACATGCAGGCTCAGCTAATTATAAGACAATTTGCAAGCCCGCATCGTATAAGATGCGGGTGATAAGTTTATAAACTCCGATCAATCAACGGCAAGCTGCCATGAACATGTTCTTGAAATGCTTGCATCGCCATTCCGAGAGCCGCGAGCACGATTCACCACCACGACCTACTTCGCGGCCTGCAAGGCGGTGCGGGCTATGAGGTATTGACACTTGAGCAGCGGCATCATTTGGCAGCATTGAGCTCGGCGCTGCAATGATGAAACTGTTACAGTGCAGGCAGGCCCGAAGTCTGGTCCCTCGTACGAAGCTCAATCAAAGGTTGGACTGGAGCACCCATAGAGCAAGCATTCCGGAGCTGAGCTCTTAATTGTAGAAAACCCGACCATCGACTCGACGGCCTCGTCCCTAGCAATCTTGCATAAGCAATGGTTGACTAGCGTTGCGTAAACCAGATATGATTCCTACAGCTTGCCAGGTTTGCTACCTTCTCGACGGTTCAACATTCCAAAGAGCCGTGTGACCATTCTAGACAAGTAAACGCCGGAAGCAGACTCACATAAGGCCTTCTTCCTTCTTCATACAGTACAAGAACGGGGATATGAAGTCCCCTAAGATCGAGTGGCTCATGCAAGTGGCTTTAGAGCTAATCGCATTCGCGAAGCGGCTTTTTTGGGTAGTTGCTTAAAGGAAATAGTCCGGAGCAGGCTTGGAAGAGGGAACGCCTCGAACATCCTGTGAGAGAAGACAAGTAACGTCAAGTCAAAAAAGACGGTCCTTGCAAGATCACTGCAAAGACTCCTGCTCTAGAAGGAACTCTAAAGTGCGAGAAGCGCGTGACAGAACCAAAAACAGCGAATGTACGGCAGATTGTCTTGGTGTTAAGTGAACGGTTGCCTCAGGGATTTAAAGGCTGGCATTGGGCATGCAAGTAGAGACGGTTCGTGAAAACCAAATTACCTGGGGTGCTGCTTCGAAGACGGTGAACTTCTTCTCTAGATGCTCGTCCAGCTCCAAAATAGCGGCCACGTTCCCACACCTGCACAAGCGCACCCAGCTTAGATAAGACAGGCACAGCCTGTTCTGGCGGAATGGTCGACAGGTTTCCAGCAAGGAAGCAAGGACCGCCTATAGAACGAGCCCTTTGCCCCGCTTCAAGCTCACTGGTTATCGAACGATGGGACACGACGGAGCGCTTCTCCATGACTCGCACTCTCCGAGATGTCATTTCAAACGCCAAACGTTCTATCCAGGACCTCAACGCAATGGCTCCGCTCTCCACGCTATTGGATCAGTTCGTTCGCTGTGATCTAGTCGCTGAATGAAGGGAAGAGTACTCTAAAGCAAACATCTAGTGCATCAAGCTTCCGACTCTCTCTCCAAGGCATTGGCAGTCGTGCACTCGACAGCGCGCCACAGCTTTATAAACAAGAGCCACAACGCCAACGACTTCAAAACGAGAACAACTTGCTTCCAAGATTGACGTGCCGCGGAAGGAGGCTCACCGGTAGCAGTAGTTGGGCGCAGACCAAACGGTGACGAGCTGCTGGTTAAAGAGCCACTTGTAGCCCTCCATCACCAGCTGGTGCGCGCGCGCTATCAGCTCCACCTTCGCATCAAAAGAGAGGGGCATAACATTAGCGAGCGCAAATTAGCAAACGATGCGTGTGGAAAAGAGCGTAATGATTGTTCGCCAACAGGGTTCAAGTGCACTTAAACCCCGTCGTTCAAGAAACCCCTTGCTCGTTTTGAGAGTCGGCTACTGCCTCGAGTGGCCTATTCCTCGTTCCCAACCATTTGAGGCTAGCTCAACGCAACTAATTGCAACTTGCTAGTTCTATCGGCCGTCGCTCAAGGATGCCTAACATCAAAATGGCTGAGTTAAATAAGATTCCAGTTCTCGAACCAATCCTGCGTTGCTATGAATAAGGTACTCTCTTGCGTCGCTTGACATGTGAACGCTGCTCAAGCATGCTCACAGGATCCTTGGCTCATTACATGAGATCCTGCTTGGCTCATTACATGAGCGAGTGCGAAACGGACAATACAGTTTCCCAACCATTTCTGCGTCACTTTCCTTGAACCGCTCGCTCCTTGTCTCCTCTCACCTTGTTGTCATGGCAGAAGGTCGTCGCGACGTCACCCCCAAACAGGTATCCTGCCCCCCGCGGGCTCAGGCCCCACCCCTCGATCTCTTCCGGGTCCGACCACAGCAAGTCGCACATCGCACCGTCGTGGGGGACCTCCTGCTTCCGGTCAATTGCGCGGATCTGGGGGAGAAAGAAGGTGGAATTGATTAAGATGGTTCATCAAAATTGAGCTCTCGATAAATCAAACCTTTGCAACTCGCACATTGCGCCACTCGCCTAAGCGCCTCCTGGGTGCACCAACCGCACGGATCCGAGATGCGAGTAAGGGGTTCGAATCTCCTGAAATCGGAGAAAAGGCTCAGTCCGCCAGAGCAACTGAACCCTTCAACGAGCGGGTTAGTATACTTTAAAGGACTTGAACGATGGACAATGTTGAGAAGAAAAACAGGTCAGGGCCGCACCAGGAGTGGGCTGTCTGCTTGAAGTGGGCGTAGGCCATGCGTGGACAAGGCCGATCGCATGGTGCCAAGATCCTCGTAAGACTGCCGTCCGAAATCGAGACCGTTGGATTTGTGACGCCGTTGGAAACAGCGGCTGACGGTAGGCAAACCTCAATGCTCACTTGAGAAACCAGAACTTCTCTCTCTTACTGCTTGAAGACGCGCGATGCTAAAGAAGGTCCCCTAGAAGCGGCTGCCGGCTTACAAAAGAATTGGAAGATGACGCGATTTGCCTCAGCGCAAGCCAAAAGTTTCGTCAGCTCACTTGGTCAAGGGTGCTGATCGAAGGTGAGAGGCCCCCGTGCACGCAGAAGATTCGGTTGTCGATGAGCGCCGATAAACTGCAAGAGGGCAAGAGATCAGGGAGAGCAAATCAACACAATGGATGAACGACTGATGTCAATCGAATCAACCATGCAGAACGTAGGTCGGAGGATATCGGAGCAAATAAGCACGCCCACACATCGTTGAGGGAAATCAAACTTTGATCCTGTCAATATTTCTTTCCCCTATGAGGAGATCTTAACCTAAGGAAGCGCAGGGCACGTGACAAGAGAGACGGACATGACGATCCATGCTTGCTCCACGACTTGTGTTGCCAGAACTTGCGGTTTCACTGTTTGGGAAAGTATTGGGACTTGGAGCCGGCTCCCAGCACCGACGCTCAAACTCATCAAAGGTAGAAGCCCATCATCAAACACTATTGGATCCAGAACGCAGTCGTGTTGCAAACTACTTCAGTTCGTCGAGAATCTTGTAGAGCAGGACCCTTGACAGCCAAGTCACATGGGAGGTGTCCCTCACCTTAGATAGTCGAATATGTCGGTGCAGTATCGCCACACGTTGACGGACCCGTATTTCCGCAAACATTCGTCGTAGAACCCGTACACCTGAAAGTAAAGCCGACGGAAGGGTCTGCTTTCTCAACAAGCCAGCGCTATGCTTGCATAGCCTTTTCAACATCTTCCACAGAGCTCAGACTTTCAACTTCTGAGCAGAGAGGCGGTCATCTACAGAACCAACTTTCATACATCTTGTGGTTCGGAGAATCTGCAGTAGAACGTTATTGAACATTCTTGTTTTGCAACACTTCCAGGGTACGATGTAAGATACGCCGCAAGGTCTCAGTAGTGGATGCATGGTGGTTACAGCGCCTTCCATCAAGCACTGTCTGCAAGGAGACGCGTTTGTCAAGGATGAAACGAACCATTTAGAAGATACTTGGGGGACTTCGCATTTCGCAAACATGAGGGATACTTACCTGCGTAATCTGCCTACTTTCATGATTGCCGCGTATCAACGTTATCCTGTCTGGATAGCGTACCTGCAAGAACCACCTCAACAATCAGACAGGGTCACTCGTATCTGTCTGTCCTCACTCGTAGATAGTACACATATATTACATTCATGACTAACGTAATCTGACCGTACACTGTTTTCTTCACCGAAGGACTCCCCTTGAGCCGCCTTACAATCGTGAGTCCGCTAGCCGCCTTTGATCTGGAAGGGCGCTATGAAAAACAAGTGCTTCTTCCATGCTCTGTAATGCAGGCGTACACAGCAATCATTTCATGGTACGAACTTTCTTGTATGCCAAACTGACTTTCTTGAATGTCAAACTGCAAAATCCTCAGAATGAGCTGCTTATGGCAACTCTGATCTCCAATCGGTTCTCGAGGGAGCTCACTTTGAGGGCAAGGAGGAGGAGGAAAGTCTCCACCGAGTAGAAGCCTCGATCTACGAAGTCCCCCATGAACAAGTAGTTGGTCTGCGGACACTCCCCCCCAACCGTGAACAGCTCTTTCAAGTCATAGAACTGGCCGTGGATGTCTCCACAGAGCTGGACAGCAAAAAACGAGAGTCACTTAAAAAGAGTTACTTGAAATATTGTTAAGTGGATCTAAACTTTTCTACCAGTCAGACACTTCAGAGGCAATTGCCACGCAATCGCCCAGCGAGAATGAGATACATGAAGTGTGCGCTAGCAGGTCGAGTGCGCCCCTACACTGGTGTTTGTGCCACTAACGATCAGTTTTGAGCGACTAGCACAGCGCCTTCCACCAGAGTGGACACGGCGCGCACGATGAACTCCCTACTTTCTTGTGCATCACGGCGTACTTTCACAAATTGAAAGCGAGAGTGTTGCCCCATGATTTCAAGGTCAGGGGCTGCTTCTAGGTGTTTTGCTGACAGTAGCAGCCCCGCACTAAACCTGCTTTCTCAACCTAGTTCTCAACCTAGTAGGTCCATCAAAAATTCTTGATGTACGATCACTGGTCATCATTTGAGAGGGGCTGACAACCACAAGAAAGACGCTCAAGCGGTAACTCGTACCACTTTACCATGTGCCTCGTAGAAAGATGGACTTTTGATTTACCACCACAGACAGCAACTGGGGAACAGGGTAAACCCTTGTAAACTAGCCGGGGATTGGTACTCCCACAAAAGACTTCCTGCAAGGAGAGTTCCAGCATACCAACCGTGACAGGGGAGTCGACACGCTGCACGTTGCTCTCCTCCACCAGGATCTCCATCGCTTTTGTGCATAGCGCCTTTACTTCACTCTCCTTCAAAGGCTCACAGCGCCGCAGCTGCTCAATCTGACGGTCTAGGTCGGACATCCCAAAAGCACAGCAGCTTTTCTCTTTTAGGTTTTGTTTGATTTTGGACGTTTTCCTTAGCTCCTCTTCTGTCAGTGTCACCTTCCCGTCGTTTACAATCAAACTAATTGATGGTTGCCCGGAAATAGATATTCAGCAGGTTGAATTGAAGGATTGGATTGCCTGCCCTTGACACGCAAGATACAAACTCGGTTCAGCTTCAGAAGCTGATACGCAGGGTATGGCTTGCCAGAGAAGGAGCAACAGCAGTAGCAGGCAGAAAGCTGTAAACTTCAAAGGAAGTACTTCACCACCTGGCCAAGCATGCGCCCCTCTACTACAAGCTGCACAGAACGTCTTCAAGTGGTTCTGTTCTGCCAGTGGCAGCAGGTTTGCTCTGAACTACAGTTTGCTCATCCCAAACGATTTAGAGGGCCTTTTTCCGAGTAGCTCAAATCAAATAGAGGCGGTCGATGGTTGGCGGGCTGAGTATCGGACGCACCAGAAGCACTGCGTCAAACCCTAACTTTGTGAGCCTTGGAAGCCAGAAAGGCAGCTTCACTCCCTTCAGTGTCAGCGCCTGTGAAAAGCTTCTCCAACTTCAAAGCGATCGACAGAGGCTGATTAGACGAGGGCCTGTTCTTTACGATTGCACCGTCTTCTGTTCAGCTGGCTTGATTAGTTTTGCGGCCCTGCTCTGGGCATTTGTGTATGGGTCCAGCTGATTTGTGAAAGCTGCTGACAAAAAAGCTCGCCTGATGAAGGTGGCAGCAGGAGCATGCATTCATTTTCTGACACATCTTGTTATAAGGATTTCTGCCGTGATGATGAAAGGTGTGCCTCTGCACCTGATGGCACTCCCCAGCTCAATCCCATGCTGCAGATGCGGCGATGCAAACCTGCATTAGCATAGGCAGGGTTGCAGAGGCCGGAAGGCCATGGACTGCACCGACATCTTTGACCTGTCCACAGAGGAGCTGCTGGGGGAGCTCAGCTCAGGCAACCACCAATCTGATGGACAAGCGTAAGCACCGCTCCGTGAATTGGCCCGTCACACTAAGCTGCTGGAGACTTCCCTTTAGCCTGGTGCTCGTTGACATTGAACATTCTGTAGGATCCTAGCTTTCAGCATGGCGGTGAAGCTCAGACGTGGCTGTTCCAAGAGAATGTTCTGCTCTGGTCTTTGTTGCAATCAATGGCCACTGCAATGACGCAGGTCTTTGCCTGACCATCTCTTGATGGCATTTGCCTGATGTCATGTCCTCCTCTGTGCAGTCTCAATTGGCGGCACCGCCTTATTCATCAAGAGCTGCAGGAGCGCCAGGGCTCCGAAGATCTCGCTCTACAGCTGCTGCCTAGCCCCCCCCCTCTTCCCCCAGCCAAATTATCCTCCCCAACAGATATCCGAGGAGCACCTGTACAATTGTCACCTTCCCCGTCCTCTTCTCCGCTCATTTCCACCACCACTAGTCTCTCAAACTCGAAGTTACAATATTTGTCGAACTCTGAGCACTCTGCGAAGATTCCCGAAGAGACCGCACCATCGCTCAGTGACAACGAGCAGGGGCCAAGTTTCTCTCCCCCTGGTCAACTCAATAGTCGCCAGGCGGCCGCAAATATTCCACTTCGGGACACTACAACAGCCCCCACTCAGAAACGCGCCTTTGCAGCCCCCCATTTGGAAGGCAGCAAGACTGCTCGAGCGTCTATTCTCACAGAGATCGTGATCGGGGCGTCGCCTGTGATGTCATCCCCCCGGAGAAGAAGCAGCTTGCGGAAGAAGCCGGATGGTGAGACCCCTCGGAAGGGGCAAGCGGAGAGAGGGGAGGGGGCCAAGGAGAACGCTGAGAAGAAAAGGGACGTAGCACGGGTTCTTGGAGGGCGAACGATTGGGGAACTCGGAAGAGGGGGAGAGAAGAAGGACGTGAAGGCTAGCGGAAATTGCCAAAAGAGGGTGGAAAGTAGCGGCGAAAAGTCAAGCTGGGACGCTCCGGCTAGAAGCGGGGCGGCTGGGGGTGTGATTAGAGGGAAGGACGTGAACAGTTCTAATCTGAGCGACTTGACAGTTGGGCCGAAGTTGGGAACGGAGCTCGGCAAGTCGGGTGATGGAGAACAAGAAGGCAACACGCAAACAGACGAAGAGAATGTGGCAGCGGTTTTGGTTGAGGCACTGCCAGGGATTGGGGACCTGGGAGTTTATCGTGCGGGTTCTGAGACTGTTAGGATCTCAACCTCCTCGGAACTTCCGTCCGAGTGCCTTCGAAGGAGCCCAGCGAGCCAGGGCGCCAAGTCTAGAAACGTTGGCGGCTCTATGGAAGCTGGATACGAGAAAAGTATAGAGCATGCGGAGGGATCTGGGCATGAAAAGCTCAGCGGTTTGTCAGGCTCTTCGGAAAGGGCCGAGCGCGCTGGTGGAAAGTTGAGCAAGAGTACTGAGTTCCAGCAGAACGAGGAAAAACTCAAAGAAGTCGACACTCTCAGCTCGGCCAAATGCGATCCAGTCACGAGGTCTAGCTCAGCTGAAACGATGCTCGGAGAGGCAAGTAGCGGTGCGCATAGAGAAGCGAGCGAAGTAACGGAAGCCTATCAGGCCTCAGAAGGGAATTCGTCGGAGGGACAGCTCATTGATGGCGATGTGAGGAACAGTCTCCCTGAACGCAGTGAACGTGAAGCATTAGAAACTGATGCGTCGTCAGCACCACAAGGAACTAGCTTCGAAAGCCGGTTCTCAACAACTGGACCCGCTTCGAAGGCCCTCGAGGGTCAGTTGGACAGCGCTTCGTTGATACCGGAGAGCGAAATCGAACCTGAGCCATCCGCAAGCCAGTTAGGTGGCGAAATCGGGAAAAGTTCCCGCGGTGTAGTTACGCATTTGGAAAGAGGGGCTCTTGCTGAAGACGACGAAAGGGACTCGATTCCTCCGAAGTTAGCAGCACCAGCAGTCTCAGCAGGCCAAAACCTCGATCATTCAAGCGGGGTTAGTCAAACGGAACCCACCACCTCAGCCGTAGGTAGCGGGACGCTTGTCTCAGCAGTGGTTAGCCAAACTGACTTTGGCTCACTAACCCGGTTCGAGCAGATCTTCACGCGCTTTGCTCCGGGTGCGGCGCTGAGCAAGGAAGGAACGGCACGGCCGGGTCCAGCTCTACAGCAATTTTACAAGGTGAGAAGCAACGCATTCAATCGCCTTTTTGGCACATTCCGAATCTGCCTTGAACAAAATCTACATTTCTTGAGGCACCACAAGCTCCAGAAACGAACGCCCGGACGTTCTGCTCATAGTGAGTCAGCCTGCTAGTCGGTCTTAGGTCACTTTCCAGGGGTGAGAGCTCAACCGCGGTTGTCCGAATAGACAATAGGGCTTCAACCGTTCACATGGAAAAGGACGACATACTCCCGCGTCGTTCTCCAAGGGGGATTTTGACTGCGTCACTCGCAATGGTGGCCGGATGACAAATACCCGAACAGACGCCAATCTTCACGTGGGCCCCCTTTACTCTGCCGCGGCTCTTCGGTATGCCAGTCCGCAGGATATACCTGACGAGCTGCGTACGGCCAGATTGTAGATCACAGAGAGAAAATTTCATCGTGGGCCCCATATTTGAATCAAGGGCCCTGAAAAATTTTGTTGTGCGCATGTAGGACGTCGCGCAGTGTCTGGACACGGACGCTCAGCTGCTGCCGGACCTGCCTGGCGGGCCTGGGCTGCGGACGTCCGACGTTCTCCTCCTGCGCGTGGACGCTGGAGACCACTCCGAGGTGCCGCCGCAAGTTCCTCTCCCTTTTCCTTGCAAACAGCAGCTCAAAGTTTACAGCAATTTGGCGATTGAGATTTGTGTCGGATTTCCACCTGTCGAAGCATGATCCTCGCTCTTAGAGCCGTCCGAATGATCAGGCCCCGTCTAAGGTCCCGGTGAGCTGCTTCCAGTGCCAGAGGTCTGATGGAGATTTGCTTGTAAAGAAGTCCAAATGAGCTGCCGTCGGTAAGTTGCATAGGATCGGGAAAGATGTAGCCCCGCTTTGCTTCAGTGGGCGGCTCCTAGGGGGCCACGTTACGACTTTTATATTATTCCCAGATCATTCATTCAAGCGGTAGCACTAGCACAGCGCTTGCGAACGGTTGCTGACGTCCACTTCTGGTGCAGGTGGCGGACTTGCTGGCGTCATGCGCGCGCGTGTCCGGAGCGTGGGCAGTGGATGCGGACGCCCGCAGCACGACGTGGAACGTGCTCTGGACCTGGGCTGCGGTGAGAGAACAAGTTTCTTATTGTGGCAGCTTGTCATTGTGCGGATTGTCGCTCCTATGCAGCAGCGAAAAGGAGTCAAGGTTCGGGAAACTGTAAATCATCTACATGTACTTCCCTGCGAAAAGCCACTTCTCTGCCTCAGCTTTTGCATCAAGATAGTGAGAAGTCAGATTGCGCGTGACAGGGTATGTAAGAGCTCTTCTCTACAGAGTATCTGCATTGCCAGCTTCGCGGAGGGTCCCATGGCAATTGCTCGATGTTCGCTAGAGCCTCCGCGACGTGCCTCCTTGTACTCTACTGATTCCTGGTATTTCACCTGCAGAGGCCACGTGTTGACTACAGCGAGCTGCTGACGTGGCAGAGGGTGAACCATTTCCCCAACTCCAAGCAGCTCACTAGGAAGGTGAGCGCGCGTCATCCTTCGTTACACTGAAAGGAATGGGCTGAGGTCTGAGCTGCACCGAGTGCTCGTGCACAGCAATGTCTATTCCGAGAGTGCGGTCTTCAGCAACCGCATCTTTAGAGCGGTTCGATTGAGCAGTCTCGCGAAAACGCTGTCATTTCAAACGATTCTTCTGCGAGATCTGGGTTTCAAACGGTTGGTCCGATGATCTCCTAAAAACAGGCTCTAAGCCGCAACGTAAACGTAAACGTAACGTAAACGTAAACGTGGTTTGCCCGGGGTTCGAGAAGCTTGAAGCTGTGGTCAACTTAGTCACTCGTTCGATCATTTGCAGGACCTCCTCAAAGGCCACCTCGCGCGCTTCTCGCGCGCCGCCAACTCGCTCATGCCCACCACCTTCACGCTGCCGCGCGAAT
Source organism: Klebsormidium nitens (assembly GCA_000708835.1). Taxonomy (NCBI): domain Eukaryota; kingdom Viridiplantae; phylum Streptophyta; class Klebsormidiophyceae; order Klebsormidiales; family Klebsormidiaceae; genus Klebsormidium; species Klebsormidium nitens. The sequence goes on along the minus strand of DF237364.1, from coordinate 42,451 downwards.
ACGTCGCATTCGTGCGCGCATTCTCGGACGGCAGGACCGACGTCCGCGACCCGTCCGAACCACTCGCCGCTGCGTCCGCATCAGCACCTGACGTCAGCAAACCGTCCGGAAAGCCCGTCCTTGCGGCGGACTCGGATGCTGACGTCAGCGGTCCGTTTGGAAAGCAGGCGGCCGCGTCCGAGTCAGCAAATGACGTCAACGAAGCGTCCGAAAGGCAGTCCTTTGCCTCTGGCGTGGATGCGGACGGAAGCAAGGGAGGCGGGGAGAGTTTGTCTGCGGAGGAGACGGTGAGGATCTTACGGGCTTGCAGGCTTGGTTGTTCTGCTTAATTTTAGGTGAACTCGACCAGCACTAGCTGAAAATATTGAACAATCGACTCCCTATTCGAGCGGGCAAAAGTCCGTCTGCCCTGAAGGCGCACAAAGAGACCTGAAGGAAGGATGAGAACAGCTTCTGAACGCGTTGGGCGCTTGTGCAAGTGTTATGAACAGCGATTGCACACTCTCTTGGAAGGTTTGTGTCCCGCGAGCGAAGCGATTTGGGCAGTTGCCTCGAGTCCAACGGTCTCAGAAGGGGATAAACAGGCAGACGCAGTGCATCCATTCCCTCTCGGTACTGAGCATGCCTAGAAACGTTTACATATCCGTCATCGATTTGAAGGATGGTTGATGTATGTCAGCACTACTGCTCATTTTACCCTTGCTCGTGTAGTCACCTTTCCGACTCATAGCCACGGGGACTCTCTTTCTGCGACTTCGCTTGAACACCAGTTCCGTACTCGCTCCCCAGTCCGCCTCCCCCGATTGCTCCAACGTGTGGATCATGAAACCGGTGGGCCGCTCCCGGGGCGAGGGCATCTTCCTGGTGTCGGACATCTGCCACGTGGCGTACGGCGAGGCCATGGTCGTCCAGAAGTACGTCGAGCATCCGCTGCTGCTGCACGGCCACAAGTTCGACCTGCGGCTCTACGTCCTCGTGACGTCATTCAACCCGCTGGAGGCGTTCCTGTATCAGGAGGTGAGCGAAATTTTTCTTTCAGGGTTGCATCTTGCTCGTTGGAAGCCCTACTCGCTTTGTGGAAGGTCTTCACTTTTCTTCTTTTCGTCGTGCTCTGTTCTTCTTTTGTTCATCTGGTTACCTGAGCAGTGCACGCCCTCAGGTTTGACGTCATTTTTTCTCTGGAGGCAATCACCCTTTCTGCATAAAGAAACCTGCTTTTGAAGTTTTTGCGAGTTGATACCAAGTCGCCCGCTTTGCGGATCGTTTGGTAGGTCGTGTGCATCTTGTCAGACCCGTTTTTCAACACTGCTCTTTTGCATGGCGTCGCGCGCTTCGCAATCTGGCCGTACAGTGCAGAGCAGGGTGTCTCTCCAACACTTCTAATTCATTTCAACGGTCGACCGATTCTATTTTGAATCCTGAGTACCTGTCCGTCTCCTCTTCTTGCAGGGCTTTGCGCGCTTCGCCAGTAGGCCCTACGAGCTCACCGAGGCGTCCCTAACCGACCCGTTAGTTCACCTGACCAATACCGAGGTGCAGAAACAGCGAGACCACGTGCCCAGCTTCCTGCTGTATCAATCTGACGGCGACACGTGTCGCCGCACCTCTGCTGACTACCACCCAACGGAAGCTTCGGACAGAAATGGCGAAAAAGGGGGAGATGCTGTTGAGGAAGGGGACTGTATAACTGGTTGTAGTTCAGGGCCCGCAAAAGCTGACGGGGCTGAATGCAAGGATTGGAGATCAAACAGAGATCAGGAACTTATAGATACAGAAAATTCCGTTCCGAATCCGCGGAGATACGGGGCTGATCTTTCTAAAGGATCGTCCTTAGAGCGGAAAGTGCTTTGCGCCAGCGGCAGCCATAGCAGTAGAAGAACCGAAGCAGCCAAGGCGCCCGAGTCGGAAGTTCCAGCGCAACATAGCGAAGCGTTTGAAAGCCTCTACGGCGGCTGCAAGTTTTCGCTAACCCGTGCCTTCGCCCTCATGGTTAGCCACGGGGTTAACGTAGACCGGCTTTGGCGGCGGATAACAGCGCTGGTTCTCCAGTCACTAGAAGCGGTGCAGACAGCCATACCCGCAAATAGAAACTGTTTCGAGTTGTTTGGTTACGATGTGTTGGTTGACGAAACCCAGCGGCCGTGGTTAGTGGAGGTTAACTCGAGCCCGTCAATGGAGACCGGGACGCCCCTCGACTGCGCGCTCAAGGGCGCGCTTATACGGGACACGCTCGCGCTGGTGAGACACGTGGCACGTCTTGACTGACGAGCGAAGAGAGCGTTTCTTTATCAGGACTTGGTTATCAAGGCTTTCAGGGCATATCGCCATGTGTTTGAAGGTGTTTTAAGCTTCACACGAAGGAAAGAGATGGGTCGCAAAAGATTCAAGTTCAACTAGGGTCAATTGCCTTTTTTAAACTTGAAAGTGCCTTTGCGGCCGATCAACAATCGGTAAATAGTGATCCATACCGTGGTCTCTCCGGCAACTGACGCATAAGCGAATCGTTGCCGGTCTGGATGCTTGATGAAGTCCACGACAGAAGTTCTGGCCCAGCAGTCATCTTCGCCCATACGAGACGCGTCCCAGCAGTCACCACGAGACCTTCCGAACTGCGTTGACATCACAGTAAAGCAAAGTGTCTCTCCGCAGGTGGAACCCCTCCCGTTTGACCGCCCGTCTCTGGCGTCCGTATTGCGCCGGCGTGCCAGCCCCCTCCCGTCCGTCAAAAGATTCGGTGCCAAGACCGACCGGCCACAGCGCTACGACCCCGACTTGCACAACGATCTGGACAAAATTCTGAACGGCCGGAGACAGCGAAGATGGGGTGCGTTTGTTTCACTTTGGTTTCTTCGTCAATTCTTGCCCCATACTGTTCCCTCTCACATGTGAAATTATGGCTGCTAGTGGGCCCATTTTGAACAGGGCATAAGCTGGTTGCCTATCAAAACAAAGCATGAAGCCAGGGAGACGTTTGCCAAGGTAGTTTGCAAGGAGCAGCTTGTGAACATACGGCGTAAGGAAGGCCAGTAACGCCGGGCACTGTACTTTTTGGCGAGTTGTTCCGAAGGGGAGTTTAGTGATTCATGGTCACTCAACGGGTGTGACGGGGTGCCTTTCTTTGATCTGGCTCACAAGGCTTAATTCTGATTCCGGTGATTCTCGTGGATGCTTTACGGTACTATGATACACCGGCGTGGATCTTTTACAGCCCACAAACTGCTGGTCTCCTATGTTTGGAAGGCTCTTTTGTTGCCAAAGCTGGCGCGCAGCATGCGTGTTCGCAAGGTATCTAAGCAGCTGACTTGACACGTGGCACCCATCCTGCAGGCGACCTTCCGGCTCGTTTAGGGAACTATCAGCGGATAGCCCCTTCAAACCCGCACAAAAAGCAGGCCCCAAAGGGACGGGTAGTCGACGGACGCAGCTGACTGAATTCATGAGCGCCAATATATGGCCCGCTGCTGTTGTTCGTCCACACTTGGGCTTCAAGCCCAGTGTTCGGTGTAAGCAAGTACTTAAGTCCAAATTGCGTCCCAGTTTAATGAAGACTGTAATGAAGATACATCCACACTTCATCTGTGTACGTTACGAACAAATTGCGATGCGGCAAGAGCTAGCGAGATCGATCGCCGGACCTTTCTGCAAACGGATTTCATTGTCTGCCAGCGCTTCCATGCAGGTACCCTACTGTCTTATTTCCGATCGACTTGTCTTGAGCCGCTGAAATAGCTTTGTAGCTTTCATTACGACGTCATTTCAAGTTGGTCGCGAAAAAGCTCGCCCAACCGATCCCAGGGCCGAGCTAAACATGCGGCAAGTAATGTGCGCTGGAGCCATAAGCTGCATGACGCACAGTGATGAAGGTAGATATGCTATAGCGGTACTTGCGCCGCCAGCACTTTCCTCACGTACAGGCTGACACGTGGCGGGGGGCTGTGCCGCCCCTATTGGTTTTATATTAGTACTAATACGGCAGATGCCGCGGGCTTCAAATGACCATAGAAGGTTCGATCCCGATATTGGATGAAACTCAGTTCATTTATCATCATGGTCTCACAATTCTTCCATCCCGTGGATGGTTGCGCCGGCCGAGTCACTACTTAAGATCATCGGTGTGACGTACTACTAAACAAGCGCAGTGTCCTGACACGATGTCTCGACACAACCAGACTTAGAGATACGTTCTAATTAAGGGACGTTCGGTGACATGTACTTTGCCATGAGGCCGCCAGTGGTCCAAGCCGTGCTCTCAATGAATGCCGCGCGCTGCCGCTCAGAGCAACAAACCGTTTGCCACAACCAAGCCGTCTGATATTTACACGTGTCTCTTGTAGTAACCGGCAAGCAGTACCGGCGACAAAGGCGCCAGCCGTGTGGAACTCTTGCTACCAAAACTCTGGCCGAATCAATCTACTTGTAGACTGCAGACACATCAACAACAGTTACTCTACAAAGATCTTGTGACTAGCTCTGTTCTAGCTACTGTCCTCTCCTTTGCCCTTCATTTGCAAACCGAGCGCGAGAAGGCCCACTGCTGAGAACGCGGACATTGCAGTGCACGACCAGCCGGCCGCCAGGAGTGTAACCCGTAACGACTGCGCGGAAACGAGGATGCTATTTCAGCAGAATGTAATGGTACGTGAAGACGAATCCGCCCTCTTTAATATGAGCAGCCTGATGCACCGGGTTCCTCGTACGAGAATCATCGACAATGTCCTGTTGCGGACTGCAACAATCAAGCGCCGAGATCTGTATTCTCCTGACCGCAAGCTGCACAATAACGACAGTGGAGCACTTTGGACCAGCACGGGGTTTGAATTTCGAGCACACCATTGGATTGGGTGTGGCTCACAAACTCCGCGATGAAACCATCGTAAAAATGGTTAGGAGGTTAGAAAGAAGGTTAAGCAATAAGATTCAAAAAGAAGGTTAGACAAGAAGGTTAGACAAGAAGCGAGAAAAACTTCTCACCTGTGCAAGGGCCGAAGCGCTGTCGTTGGCGTACTGCATGGAGTCGGGTTCGATCGATTGGAGGCCGGCCGTGAGCCGCGCGCACAAGAAGCTGCGGAAGCGGAATCCGTTCCGTTCAGCGCGAGTGGAACGGACAGCCAGCCAGGCAGCCAACCGTGATGGATTTTCCCAACAGTCGAGAAATGGCAACGGCAATTGAAAAGCAGTGCGGTATAGGTATTGTCCAACGAGAGGCAAGCAAGCTGTCACTCCGCGATCGCACTGAGTACACACCAATAGTGAATTTCGAGATGCAAATCAGGTTGAAAGGCTCACCCAAAAACAAAGGCTACCACGACACCTCCGAACGCTTTCTGTCGCGTCAGTTCGACTTGCAGGTTTCCGAACTGCAAAGACAGCAAGTTACGTGTTGAACAGACGGCAACAAAGGCTTCTAAGTAACCTCGAAAGGGAACAATCCCCTTGAATAAGGCACTCACGAGTAGACTAAGGTCTTTAGGCAGTCTTGCAAGCCCGGCAGGTTCTTACAGCAACGTTTTATGAAGAAGTGGGACGTTCAAAAGTTGCTAGAGTATGATCAATACCGGATGCGAACCTTTCAAATACGTTACGAGATGCTCATTGACAAAGCGGAGCTAGTACTACTCATGAATCTTGCTCCACTGCGGACCGTATGGAAATGCATGAGAAGGAAGTTTGACATTTTCGTGTGGGTTTCTCCTACATGCGCCTGTTCCGTTGTTTCGGATCTGACGTCACCTCTTTGCTCTCGCTGGTGCCAAAAGTCCAAGGAGAGGAGAAAACGAGATTGTAACGGTGTATTCTCGGTGGAGGCTGACGAACAAGCACTGAAGATCATCATTCCCCTGAAACTCAGAACTAAAAGGGTTATGTAGACAAGGTTTTCGCTCAAGAACGTGTAGATCGACAGGAGGGTTACGGATTAAAATCTGGATGCTTGAAATTCTTGCTTAAAAGAAGGCAGACGGTAAAGCCGCATTTGCTGACCTTCAACACTTTCGACTCTGGGGACGGAGGCGTGACGGGCTTTTCCTCGGCTCCCTCGGCGATCGACTTTCCAGCAGCAGAAAGCGCCCGGGCAACCTGCGAGAGCAGAAGACAAGAAGCTGACGCCGGGGCGAGGACCTCTGTATATTTGTGACTATGCTGTGTCCCGTCCACTTCGAGAAAAGGCGTCGCTTTCTGTCAGACGCGGGAGATGGTATCCAACAAGAGTAAAAACGGAAGGTCTAAGTAGAGTCGCTCTCACTCTCTGAAGCTGGAAGATACTGAGATGTCAGCCGCCTCTGGCAGCGCTACGGGAATGACCAAGCACATTAAGAAATGTCGTACATTTCGGCCGCCAGCAGTAACAGCAAACAGCCGGGCCGATCTCCTTTGGTTGCACTAAATTTTCCTATCATGACGCACATACGATCGGCCTCCTTTAAGAGAATGACGAGCAGGTCACCATCAACGTCACAAACAGGCGCAGTAACACGCCCCTTTGAGACTGCATGCTCAAAGGGCTGCTCCGACCCTAACCGTTCTTTGCCCAAACGAGGTTTTCTTCAAAAGGCCCGTGCTGTATTGGAGCGCAACCAAGTTGACGTCAGAGAGCGACTGATGTGGGCGCTACTCGCATTCTAGTCGCCACAAAAGTACCACTGGCACAATCCTATGCAGCAACTTCCAGGCTCGCACTTACTTTACCGAGGCTGCGGACTGCGCACCACGACCTGCGCGACCAGACTTCAAAACTCCTTTTATGCCATAACCCAGAATCTGGATCGAAACGAATTCCCCACGGGATGCCTTGGCTCCAAACTGGAGCCAAAACGGGGGCCAAAGGAAAGCGTCTCGCCCCGAGAAAGTGGACAATGATTCGCAAGCGGGCCCCGGTTCAAGGCCAGTCCACTGGAGAAAGGAACCGGTTCTCATAAAACCGGGCCAATCCTCACAAACCGGTTCATGTCTTTTAAACTGGCCCCGATTCCTCCGCCACATTTCTGATGTGGGACGCTCTGGTTTCGATGCCCGGTTTGGGCTCCGATTCAGTGATATTGCGCCCCGTGTAGTAGCATGCACTGCCTTCTTCACCGACCGTGCAGCCCCGTCTAGTGCAACATACAAGATCTTTCCTTACCTGTTTCAGCTCTTCACAGTCTCCGCTCCGCAACGGCCCCGCAAACGCTGCCAGCCGCCGCCCGAACCGCGCGCGTTCGCTGCTTTTCGGGGGGAGGCCCGCAGCAGCATCTGCGAGCCCCCTAGCAGCAGCGGCAGCCGCTTTCGCGTCCAGGGATTCAAAAGCGCGACCCAGACCGCCAAGAACCGCAGCAGCCGAGTCGCCAACCTGTGTAACAAAGAGGGAAAAGGAGAGTCATGCATCGTATGTGATGATGTTAGGGGCTGGCGAGTTGAGTCTCTAACCGGAATTCTTGGCGTCTGAAATCCATCAAGGCCGTGGCTAGAAGGAAGTTGGAAGAGCGATTCGAGGTTACGGACTTGTGATGCAGGCGGAAGGGAGACTATGTCAAGCTGAAATCCCTTGTAGGATCAACAAAGTTCAAAAGACCGCAGAACACGAAAGTCTGCACACATACTTCGATAGATATCATGGCCAGACTGTCAAATAGGCTCAGAAGAACAATGAACCGATATTCTAGAGCGCCTGACCATCTGATGTGATAACACGTGTCAGATGTAAACCAGTCATTGGGCTGGAATCGCCACAGGATTTTGCTACCACTGCCATCTACCAAGCAGAAGTCCATGGCAAATTCGGATGTAACGCAAGGCAGATTCAGATGACTAGCTCCTCTCTTAGCAGCAGTCTGACTCTGAGACCATAAGAGGCCTGTGTTCAGAAAGTCGACATCACTTACCTCTCTGTCGAGGGGGCCATTCGCCAGCTGAAAACCAGAGAATTTGGCCTGCATAAGAAGCCAGTTTTTTGGCTTTGTGTACTTGCATTGGATTGGCCAGTGCCGGCCCGCTTAGCAGAATTTGAGAAGATTAGGCACTAGTGAACCCAACACTGCCTATCACAATAGACAAGGGAGCAAACAGACATGGAGCGCCATAGCGTCAGTGTGATCCATACATGAAGATGCAACACTGAAAAATAGAAGTCTGCCACATAGCGGAAAGAACAGGACAATGGCCAGCAGCAGCTAGAGGGCTTAAGAAAGCCCTAGCTTATGAAGCAGAGGGGTGCCTTACATCCGCTTTTAGATCCTGGGGTAAGTTTTTGAGAAAGTCAGCGTCAAGTCCCGCGAGGATACCCTGCAAAAAGCCACATGGTTTTTTGGTCTCAATCATGCAAGAAACACAATAGCACTGCCATCAAAAATATGTACTGCATTATAATGTTATGTAACAGCATCTTCTGGAAAGTGAATGACTCCTCCTACGATGCATGAATCCTCTGGATGGCAATCGACGCTCAATCAACATAGAACTAGGGTGTGCTTTCACCTGAAAGAGAACCTGCCGCACAAGTCCGCTTGGATGCCATCTCCAAGTTGTCTAACTTCAGGCAAGACCGCTTTTGGACGGTGGTAAAAAGTCTGGATAAGATAGAAAGAGACAGAAGTCCTGAAATCATTCACAAATCCAATTATTGTCAAGAACTGCTCACCGCTGCCTCTTTGAGGGCGTTCACTGCTTCAGCTTCTGAATCAGCTTGCGCTGCTTCAATCAAGTCCAGCCCCTCTGTGGGACCCGCTCTTACAGTACACGTTGAAAACCTCATGCGTCTGTGTTTTGCATCTGCCATAGCATGTCGCGACTGCAACCTCCTGAGATCATTTCTGCTGCGGCGATGTTTTGAGCGCCCGAACGGCGCTGCATTGCATTTTCGAGGACAAAACAAAGATGAAATACCCTCAGATTGAGCTTTGGCGGTGAATTTCCTGTCTTGTGAATGTGAGCATTTGAAAGCGCTGCACACAACGGACGAGCGTATTGCGGACGCCGCCATTTGATTCAATGCTGGTCCAGGAAAGTTCTGCTCTGGCGCCCTCTCTGGCGTTGTTTGTAGCTTTGTGAGAGCGCGAGCTACGCGTGACGACTGTCAAAATTAGGGTTTCGTTCTCTACAAACCTAAGAGGTCAACTGCTTTAACCCGGCCAAATCTTGCAGCTCTAGACCGTCCGATCGTCTTCAGGAGCTACTTACAAACCTAGCTATCGGCATCGAACAGTCTCGATCCTTCCGGTGGAGAGAAAACCAACTCTCGGGCCATGCATGCTGATCTATGATCATCGAGCTGGGAACTTCATCAAGTTCATGCATTGCAGCCTGACCAAGGCCAGCGCCGGCGGCACGAAGAGGCGCAAAGGTGCCACCTTGGGAGAGATTGCGCAGCAGGCTGAGCTCAGGGGACACATCCCAGCTTTGAGTTTGTGATCTTTTCCACTTCTTGGGCCCTTGTAGTATGAAGATGGCAGGGGGAACAAGCGCTGCCAGGGGAAAGCGGAAAGCACAGGATGAGGACGCCCACCCAATTGCGGGTCCCTTCAAGGAGATGCCTTTCTGGAGGAGGATACGTGATGTTGTTATCCCTTACAAAGTTTCAATTGACGAGCAATTCCTCTCGCAACCAGGGAATATGAATCCTTCTGCTTGGCGCAGGGTCGTGCGATTCAGAGGGTATCCTACCGTTCAGTTGGTAGTAAGCCCTGACGAGGTGGACGCTTATGGACGGCGCAAGTTGAACTTTAGCATTTTGGGACTTAGCAACGTGTCAGCCGTCGTCAGTTATACGAAGGACAAGCATTGGGGTGGCATGAAAGAAGGCAACACCATATCTATAAAGGCTGGACTTGGTGATGTCACCATCGTGTGGCGCGGCATGCTACCCCTGCAGGAACAAGATGACCCGGCCCCCAAACCTTTGATTTCCCTTTTGAGGAACGAGGCATCTATAAAGAGAGCTGACGTAGTACTTGTCACCAAGAATGGGGTACAAAGGGCGCATTCAGATGTTTTGGTTCAAGAGTCGGAGTTCTTTCGGGTGAGGATAGAGCGTTGGAGTGAGGGAGGAGAGGTAAGAATTGACGTGGACCTTTCTGAAGAAGCGTGCACTCTCTTGTTAGAGTGCATCTACGGGGGCTTCCATGAGTGCTTTATCAAGGGGCTTGGGGCAACTCTTGATTGGGCCTCGCCAGCTGTCAAAGAGCTGGCAACTTTTGCTGACTACACCAACGACACGGACTTGATGGGCAGCTTGTTGAGAGCTGTGCCTATGACAACCCTTGCTGCAGCGATGAGTGTGTTGGAGTGGGAATTCCCGAGCGGGGTAGATGTTTTCAACGGGCTCACAGAGAGGGCAAGGATAATGGTCAAGCAGGCTGCGCAAGAATCAATGGACGACCCGGACATGGATGACAGCGAACTTTTAACGATCTCAAAGGAGATCTTTGCGGCAAAGAAGAGAAGGTTGTCGTGTGAGTAGATACAGGCTCAAGTGTAGCTTATCACTCTTCCGTCCAGGTTCTTGAATCTGGACCAACTCGGAATAGGTATGTGGAAAATGTTGGTCAATAGTGTAGACTGGTCGTGAAGGTCTGAGTTTCTTGCCTCGCGTCCCAAAGTTTGAACAGCTCAATAAATCTCAATCCATCTACCGTAGCTGCTAGTGACCAATCTGTGCGACTTGGGCCGCCAGCATTCAATCAATATGGAAAGTATTGTCAACCACGTTCTTGTGTGCATGCATGGACGACTCTGGCAAAGGCGCCATATGCAGGCTTGGGCCACATTTCTTGCACTCAATGATGGGCAGCCATGCCGAAACCGCGCATGTCCAAGCATGTTTGTTATCGCTTATGGTGGGCCATGCGTGATTAGCGCGCACGCAACGAGCCAGGTCCCAGCCCCTATTGATCAACGTCGTTTGATGCAATTGATCATGAAGCACACACCAGGTTGCCTGTGATTGCTTGTAGATCAGAATGAGCTCGAATCCTTGTCAACTAACCAATATACTGCACCAAGAATCGGGCGCTTTGTATGATGTTAATTCAAAGAGGTTTGCACTTATAAATTCATAACACTAGCTGGCCGCGCAGCGGTCTGGGCCTATCCAGGCCATACGTTTGAAAGCTGGAGTCCTACGTGGTCCCCACAGATGTCGGATCAAGTGGACAATCTAATGGCTTTCACAAATTTGGCAAAGCCCCCACGATTGTCTGATCTTTCCATGCTTGAGTCTGAAATTGGTTATCCAGTTCCACATAAATCTGCTGGAACTGAGGTCAAGATTCACGCCGGCCTGCATGCTGGCCTCAGGCTGTCCGGCCACAGCTGCACATGCGGCGTTTTGAACACAAGCCTTACTCTCTTACTTGAGAAATCGGAATGCATGATCCCCGCTTGCTTGGCACATTGGAAGCTGCGCCGAGCTTTTAAGACGGAACAGTTACTTGACAGCTGTAAGACTGTGATCGGACGTTGCAACAATGACGTGTGCGCAGTGGCGCGGTGCTGGTGCATGTATGTCAGTGTGACCAACTTCGGAATCTGTGACCGATCAATTCGTTCAAACTGCCTTTGGAACGGACGAACACAGGAGGGCCAGCAAATGGATTCGAATTGGCTGATCTCGTACATAGGAGTTGTTGACTTGGCGGTGCTCACGAGTCGGGCCTGCCCCTGATCAAAAATCATACCATGCTGGTTCAGATCAACATATGTTGCAAGCAAGGTCCATCCGGCTTGATGTACAAAGGACGATTTACTTTGTCTGGCAGCATCCCTGCTATCCTGCTATATCGACCACGTTTCGGTAGTTTTTGCGGTCTTTTTGGCCCTCGGTCGGCGCTGCACCGTGATGTGAAGTCCTCGGATGCTCTCCTGATGCTCCGAGCACGTCTTCGTCGCCATTCGATTTAGCCCGCTCTCAGATTCCCAAACAACCAAACGGACAACTTGTTTCTCAACTGGCTCGGCTGACGTGCCGTGCCAAACGAACCCTGTCGAATGTCCCACTTTAACGTAGAATGAGTCTTGCAAGCGCGGGGGGACGCATGATTGCTTGCAGAGCCGGGCTTGGCGCGCGAAACACCTACGACCAAAACAGGCTGCCCGCTCAAGCCTCCGTCATTCTCGTAGCCACGATTCCCACGGGGCTCACCCGAAAAAGCTGGTAAGCAGACGAGTCGGGATGCCGAAGCAGGACGTCATCATCCACAATCACGACCCCCCCCGAGTCCTCCGATACTGGGGACCCTCTCTCGTCCATTTCGCCATATGAGCTCTCCAGGTTTTCAAGATTCAGCGCCGCCTGAAGCTTCGCTTTCGCCTCCAGGAAACTTCGCTTTCCTACACACTTTGCAGGATTTTGTTGGACTGGAAATCCGCACAATGTTTGTGCAGATTGTGTACGACATAGAGAAGTGGTTCACACCGCTCTGTTTGCTTGTTGCCGTGGTCTTCCTACTCCTACCAGTTCTTCTAATGTACGTAAGTCGATGCATCAGCGACAAGTGCACGTGGATGAGATTCAGCAAGGCCCAACACGTGTCGACACAGGACCGCGGAGATCAGTACCCCGAAAGCTATGGTGAAGAACACCGGGTCATTGAGGAACGAGTGGATCTCCGCTTGCAGCTTATTTTACACAGCTAGGGGCATCCAAAAGTTGGACCGAAAGAAGATGGGGACCGGAAGTTGGACCCGCGCAGTCACTTACGCGGTGTTCAATGATCGGGAGACACGCTTCTTTGACCTTTTCTAATTTGAGGACTTGTGTTCTTCAGTGAGTACGAACTATCTCATGGGTGAAATGTGAGCGCATCTCCAGCACTTCCAAAGTAAGTTCGCCGCCCAAATGAGAACATTTTAACGGTTTTATGGTTTACTATTCGTTTTGCCGGTACGCAGAAACACGCAGAAGTAGCCCGTAAGAGCTGGTGTACTTGCATGCATGATGCAAGTTTTGACACTCGAGCGGCTGCATTATTGTATTTTCCGTGCCGCAGAGTAGACATGAAGATGTTTGTGAGAACACTGAGGATTTAGACCCAATCTCAGCTGCTTCGGATTGCCATAATCACGAGCCGCGCCGTGCAAACGTTATCTTGAGTGAGCCCTTCCGGGTCTTACGAATAGGCACTTCGAGTGACGACATTAAAGTCGTATAAGATGCAGATAATGGCACCCGTCAGCCGTCCGTGCAGCCGCATATGATAGCTGACCAGTGCGTCGAAAAGATTGAATGGACAGCGCTGTGATCACGATCATGAAAGACAGATGTACTGACCTAATCTAAAAGAACGTGCCAATCGACGACCATCCAGCAGTATTGGGGGGCTGTTTGCGTGCTTGCGCCGGACCTCTGTCTTTAGAATCTGTCCCGATGTAGCCATCATGTTCCTGCTCACATTTCGATAACGTTTGCAACAACTGCACTGATTCCAGATCTAGTCTTTGGTGTACCTTTCAGTCAGGAACAAAGTCACGAGTCTCTTTCCAAAATTGCGCCCAATGATTTGCAGAGCTTCCGGTCCCGGATTTTCAGCATCGGAACTCTTAAAGATGCAAGAAAATGCCGACTAGATGTTCAAATGAAAAAGTACTTGGCCTTGGCACCACCCCCAATATGACCACCACGTTGTGCATATCCGATAGTTTCTGAAGCTCTATGGGCGGCCCTCGATCAGCGCTGCAAGAGCACCGCAAGGCAAAGTATTCAGACGCTCCATTCAGGGTCCGTAAACCTCAGCTTCTTTGCCATTTCGGTTTCTCCTGCAGCCTCTTATGATTCTCATTGTGACAGCAGACAATTTCTCAAACAGTTACGCCTTGACCCGTCCCTGCCCATTAAACCCTATTGGATGCCGAAATTTGGAAGGCATTTGCGAGCACTTCCTATGCAGAACCGCACGTCAGTGGCGCGCAAACCACCAAAATTACAGGCTGCCCGGTCAAGCCTACTATGCATCATTCCCGTAGCTACGCGTTCTACGGGGATGAACGGAAAGCTGGTGATCGACCGACTTCGAATATCAAGAGGTTGATGCCGGACGTCGGAGTCGTTTTTCGCAGTTGCGCCGCTAGCCCGCCGCCCTCCCGCCGCTAGCCTTTCACCTCGAGCTTGATCATTCGGATTGAGCATGCGCAGTACTCTGGTTTGCAGGGCTTCTTAGACTTCGCTTTTTCATACGCACTGCGCAGGACTTCCTCTTTGTATTCGTGCTCAGTCCCGGCAGTGACGCTCTTCCAGCTTGTCGAAGACTACTATGACTGACAATTGCAAGGGCCATCTGAATCGGGAGACTCTTCGTAGCTGCACCAAGTTTGCAGCGCCTTTAATTTGTTCACGAGACCTTAGTTCACGGCCAGTTCTAGGGCATCCAAGCGGAAGCAAATACCTGAGGACCGTACTTCATGCGCGGCCACGTTGAGCAGAAAAAAGCGCGCGAGTGCGCGCCACACGAAACGTCGGTTGCTTCCGGCAGTCATTACGAGACTGCCGATCCCAAAGTGCTCTGCAACGAGCTCCTCGAGCGCGCGCGCCCTTCTCTTGGGCACGCTCGGAGCGGACCCGCTCTGAAAATTTAGGCGCGCGCCTTCGAGCGCGCGACAAGCGCGGGACCGTGATATGGCGCGCCCGGCCGGCCGCGGGACACGCAGGCGCGCGGGTCAATGCGATTATGCGCATCTGCGCGCACTAGTACTCAAGGTCGAGTCGCGTCAAATACTGCCTTTCATCTTCGACTGCAAAGGCTACTTTAGGTCCAAATTATGGCGCCTTGAACAAAGACACAACAAAAATCTGGACCTTCCTCGTTTGGGCCGCTATGGAGGATCTCCCGTCTGATCTCGCGCTCTTGATTCTCAACAAGCTAGCGGCGCAAGATCCCGCGTCTCTGCTCCGCTCTACGTGCGCTTCCGAACACCTTTGCCGCCTGGCGGAACGCAATCCTGCCGTTTGGCTGAAAGCTTTTCTCTTCTTAGAACCAGCGCTGGAAGTGCCCTTACTCGAAGGGTGGTGTGATAGACTGAGCGCGGGCTTTCAAGAGGCAATGACGTTACCGGGCCTTTGCAAGCAGCTGGTGGTAGCTCGGCTAGCAAAGCTCAAGCGTTTGTGCTGTAAACAACCCCCAAAGCTGGCAGGAAGCAAGGTCGATACGCGAGATGGGGAACAAAAGCAGGAAGTTGAATCTAGCCTGCACTCAAAAGGAAGGCGACACATGTTCCTCATCAGAGTCCAGGGAAGGCTTCTTTGCTGGCAGGTCGACAAGCCGGGGCCAGAGGAAGGGTATCTGTCCCGAAATACCGACTTCTGGGATTATTCAGGTGGGAGATGTCTGCTTGAAGGCTCGTTGTTGCAACCAGTTTATGCTGACGTCACGTTCGACGAAGTACGGAAAGCCTGTGGGGGGTTACCGGACGTTCGGCATCTGAATGCCTGGACCTGCTCAAAGCGCCCATTATACTGGAAATTCACAAGGTGCTAAACGCAAAAGAAATGTGGGTTCGGTACCTACTTACTCCGCAGGTCAACGAATATCAATGCAAATTTGCCCGGTTAAGTCTCTTTCAATTTAAATATCAGCCAACCAGAAGTATCGACTGTGTCAGGAACGTCCCCAGCACGTTTCTGGGTCCTGCCTCTGAATACCATACAATCGGCACAAGAATTACGCAGGTGTTTTACTACATCAAGAACAGGTTCGAATTGTTTCGTTTGCTTGTCGCCATACTTTTCGTACTCCTAATCTTACCGGCTTTGTTCATCTACCGATACATCAGCGATAAGTGCACGCGTACGTGGTGGAGCTCCAGAAAAGCCCAAGTGTCGAAACACGACCACGGAGAACAACAAACTGATAGCTATTGCAGAACAACCGGATCAGCGAGGTACAAAGGAATCTACGTTTGCTATAGACGTAAGTCAGCTAGGTGCATCCAGAAAGTTGGACCAAACGACAGAAAGATCGGAAAGGAAGGTGAAAATTGGACCCGCGCAGCCTAAGTCTGCGGTATCTAGATTTTAATGATCGGTAAGCTGCTTGTTCGAGCTTTGCTAGACGTATTCATCACTGCACATGAAAATGTTGAGTGTCAGCCTGAGATTGAGTGCAATCAATGTGAGCGCACCTCGAGGCACCAACTGCGACCAGTCCCCAAACAAGCGCCGCCCATATGAGCGTTATTATACACTCCTGTGCATCAATCTTTCTATTGCCAAAACGCGCAGAAGTAGCTAGTAAGAGCTGGTATACCTGGATGATGCCCATAACATCGACATTGGACTGGCAGCTTGCCGCGGTCCCGGTGCTGGTGAGTAGACTTGACGATATTTTATGAGCACACTGATACTGTACATGTGAATCAACTCAGATGATGCGGATGTAGATCCTAGCTGCATGCCATGATGACGGGCTGCGCCGTCTCGTTGTGATTTTTATTGGCAAGCATACGTGTCTAACGTACTCGACGATTCGAGTGACGACTGTTCAATGGATTCATAGGCAGGCAGTGTCATGCGACAGCCGTTCGTGCAGCCGGGCATGGCTGACCAGCGCGTCGCAGATATTGATTGTAATTAAGGACTGTGCTCACGAATGCTGAACGACAGCTGCACTGGCCCACTCTAATATGAGATCGTGCCAAAGACGAACATCCAGCAGTAATAGTGGGCTGATTGCGGTCTTGCGACCCTCGTTGATTATTCGACGCCGGTAGCCATTACGCTCCTGCTCAGACTCGAATAGCGTATGCACTGGTATTGAAGATCTCATCCTTGGTTCTCTTTCTTTCTTCTACAGCAAAGTTACGGATCTAGTCAGCTTGTAGTAACCGTTTGCGGACCGTTCTGTCCCAGATTCTCAATACTGAATCTAATACGATTGAAGCTACTGTAAGACCGTGCCGGATACGAGACGCAATTCTATGCTTTTTATATCCTTTCTCTTCCCAACTTTCAGCCCGGAACGGAAAGTACCGGCGTCCCGCCAAGAACCTACTTGCGAACACGTTGAAATGCATCGTGTGAGTGCAGGTTCTTCCAATCAGAAAGCTCGAAGTACTTCGCAGTCGGAATGAACCCTGCATATATCGCCCGGCATCGTATGTTTGCAGATGGCCGGCTCCGATATTTTTGCTGCTCTCAAAATCTCTCCGCTCAGTCCTTCCTGATTTTGAGGTTCTTGCATTCTTGGAAGTCAGGGTCTCTTTTGAAGCAGGCATGTACACATTGAGCGGCACTTGAACGACCCTTGAGACACTCGAATATTTGCACATCACGAGTAAGACTTTCAAATACACGCTCGGCAAAAGTGCAGCATCTGCTCAGAGGATGTCGCTGAAAGATTCAAGCGCTTGGTGGGTTTGGTGGGGCGAGCTGATATGGTTCAAATCTCCAACGGAGGACCGTCCGCTTGATCTCCGGCTTTGTGAGAATAAGGGCGCTACGCACTTCAGCAACGAGGCTATGCACACGCTCCGAAGCGGGAGCTCTCAGGCGCGCCGGGGCGTTTGCAGTAAGTGCGCGACGACGGTCCGATTGCAGATGAGCAGACGTGCAAGATACACTTGCAGGATGAGTGCGCGACCCGATCGAACAAGCGACGAAAAGTTACATGATTACAAAGGGAGAAAAGAAACGGGGCCACAAAGGGACCCACGTTCCTGGATTGTTTTCCTGCTTCGAGCCGTCCTATGTCCAGGACCTTCAGGAGAAATTCAAACATACGGTGATTGACAACTGGAACGGCGCTTGAATCTGAACCAGGCTTTTATCGCTCCGGTTCCTTGACCCCCCCAAGCGGGAAATTGTGAAGAAGACAACCCTGGGCTCTCGCCAAGGGCGCTAGCCCGCGCGGTGCGCGCCGAAGCGCGTTCCCGAGCGCGCAGCTGCGCGCGCTTCTCCGCGTTCTGGGTCAGCCGAGGGGCGCGAAGGAGAAATCGCGCACAGCACTGACAGTCGCAGGGACGCGCGCGGGCTTTAAAGTGGCCTGCCAAGTTTGGCGCGGCCGCGATCTCTCCCGCTCAGACTGAGGGTATGACTGAGCGGTGCAATCAGAAGGTCCACATGTGATCAAAGACCAGCCGAACCGCGCAGTAACACTCAGGAAACTAGTGCGCAATTGTTGCCTCGCTTCTCCATCGAGAAAGCGTCGTGCTCCTAGGATCGTGCAACCATATTGGCGGCATGCAGGAGCTGAAATTTCATTTGCAAAGGGCGCTTTGCCGGAAGAACGGTACGGTAAGCGTCGAGAGCCAAGAGGTCACGATTGAAAATTCTGCACAAAGGCAGGAAGAAAAGATCGATATCGTCACAGAGTCCGGTGGATTTAGCAATTTGTAGAATCGAGAAAGAACGCGGAAACCATGCCGACCCAATCTTAGCGGCTCAGAAAACGCAGACTGACGCGGAGTCTCTAGCACGATTTGACTGGAGACTTGAGTGCTTCAGTCCTCGCCATATCCAGATAATCCTACACTCCAGGAGGAAAAGCAGTGGTAACGTCCGTGCACACCGTCGAAGAAAGCGTGCATCCTCTGACGGGGTTGCGAAATAGCAGTGCACCCAGAATAGCGGTGGAGAAATTCAACCGGGAGTGTGAACCCCTCGTTAATGAGGCTAACCGTGATCGAGACAGTTCAAAACTTGAACACTGATGCGGTCAAGCAAGTTCTTAGAAAAGGCCTCGGATTCGAATAAGAAAAAGCGCCAGACAAGCCGTCGATCTGGCCGGCACACAAGCTGTTGAGAGACGTGCTTGTTCTCACGAAGACCTCAGTTTGTTACCTGAAGACGTGTAGCTCTTAAAACGACAAACGCAACGCAAACACGATGCAGCTTGTTAGATCTCCCATTCTGTAGCATGTCTTGTCCAATCAGTAACACTTCTTGTGGAACGCAGAGGGATGGCAACGAGACATTACTAAAAGGATACCATCTGCAATCGTACCGAGACAGCCCCCACGTTTCGCGGCTCCATAGCAAAGACTGTTAGAATCCGGTTAGCGATTCTGGTCAATTGAATAACTAAGTGGTTAGTGATCGACGGTTGCGATGCACTGAGATGAACGGCTGTGATTCAAGGGCGGGAAAGTTGAATGATCAGGACAGTCGAAGTGAGAATCAGTCTGCAGGTAGAGTGTAAGACTCTATAAAGACTGAGCGGTTCGAACGTGATTGTAATCAAACATATTAGGGAAGCATGATAGAGAAGAGGAGGCGCCTCTGAACGGCGCTCGTGTCATTGTTTAGTGTGCAATATGTAATTGTCCATCAAGTGCTATGATGCAATGCGCCGATATTCCAACAAAGACGAGGCCTGGCCAAACGGAAGACCAGCGAACGTGCTTATCATGATCATGCCACCAGTTTGAGCTTTCTTGGCCTCGTAATTAAGGTGATTGAGTGCGAACACAAAGCTTTTTTGCTAAATCTGAAAGGCCGCACTGAGACGGGAGGAAAGATTGGCGCGCACGCTCTGTTTGTGCTGCGTCCAAACGGATCATGCAACGCGCGCGCACTTTTCACCCACAAATCAAACGGGACCTGCTGCGGTTGGTCAGTTGACTGTCACCAGACTGCACGACTCCTGAGCCGCGGCGCGCCCCCCTTTCTGATTGGCGAGCCTGCCGCTCATGTAATTCGACTGCGCACTGCGCGGCACTGCGCGGCGCTTTGAAGAAGGCGCATGCGTCACATGGCTAGCAGCAACATGTAGATCAAGCACCCAGCGCGCTGCTGAGAATTCAACTCCCCATTTTCTGTGAGCGAGTTGCAGGGACGGAATACGTACTGATGTTTAATCTAGGCTCAAGTGGGAGATCTTTCCCGGAACTTAGAAGTTTCTTGATTCTTGAAACGCATCACCCCAGCCGCTGAGCTCAACAAACCGGGCGTGCACAGCACCTTCTCGAGCCCCTGTGGATCTACGGTGACGTTATACTCAAAATCTGGGCACGAGAAAACCCGCTCTCAAAGGAATTGTTTTCAGAAGACCGGTCAAACCGTTTGTTCTGGAAGCTGTGTGCGACAATCTTGGGCTGCAACGGAATAACTTCTGAGCTTATTGTGTCCTGAATGTTCTCTTTGACGATCGGAAGACAGTCGCTTAAGTCTCCTCGTTCTTGGCATAGTAACAAACGGAAAGCTCCGTAGAGCTCTTGCAATAATGGAGAGCGATTGCAGAGCTCAGACTGTGTGACACCCCTCCCTCCAGCTCGCATGAGTAGAACTAGCGTAGAATGTGTTCTTAAGCTCAACTCAGCTAGCGGGGGTGTGTTTCTGACGACCGTGGGCTGCAGAATTATGAGTCGGACGGATTCAGACGCTCTCGCGGGGAGACGGTCCCGGAAGCTTGGCGAATGCGTTCTTGAACTGAAGACGATCGAGTCGTAATGATGCAGCCAAAAGATAAAATTGCGCGTGGAAGTTAAACTTTCACGGAGAGGAAGGAAGGACAAGAGCTGGAAATAGGACGAGCGACTTAAAAGTGGCCGTCTAAACGAAAGCCTGGAAAACAGATTTCCTTTACAGAGACCTCGTTTTCTGTAATATTGAAGGCGTAGGACTTTGAAATACCGATGCGAGGCCGGCCAAACAGGTCGCAAGACGTCGAGTTCCCCTTCCGGTAGCTGCCTTTTCCAATCTTTACATAGGCAAAACTCAGAGGGATGCCAATGGGACCTTGCCTAGGACAGTGCTGTCTTCATTCGTACAGCGACCGCCCCCAGGCATCGCGGCTCAATGGTGGCACATACAAGGACTGGCCACAGAATTGTCCAAAGACCGTGCTATATTTCATAGCCGCCACAATACAGAGTTGTCGGCCTCGTCTTCAGCAAGATCGAGCGCAAACACGAATCGCTTCTCGCCTGATCTGAAAGGACGCACTGAGAAGGGAGGATCGACTGGAGCGCGCGCTCTCCTGGTGCTGCGTCCGAACCAAGCGTAACGCGCGCGCACTTCTCACTCCCCAAGCACATGGTGCCCCCGACCTCGCGGCTACGGTTGGCCAGACGGCGGTCACCAGACTGCACGAATCCCAAGCCGCCACGCGCGCACGCGACTTTTTCGATTGGCGAGCTGCTCAGCTGTTTCGAGTGTGCACTGCGTGGCGCTCTGAAGAAGGCGCATGCGCCACGTAGCGGGCAGCAACATGTAAATCAAGACTCAGCGCGCTGCTGAAATTTCGACCCACCGTTTACTCCGAGCGGGTTGTGACCGCGCGAAGTGTTGAGGCCTGGGAGATTTCGCGGAAAGAAGCTTGTTATCCGGCGCAATTTTGAAGCAGCGGGCGCGCCTGTACGCAATGTATTGAGCCCCTGCGGATATACTGTGACGTCATTCTCAAAATTTGGGCACGATAAGAACTCGCTTTGAAAGGGATCGATCAGACGACTGGTCAAACCAATCTTTCCAAAAGCTGTGTGCAACAAACGTGGGCTCATGCAACGGATTGGAGCGCGAGCTTCTTAGATTCTATAGCTTCTCCGATTGAAAAATCTTACCTGAAGCAGGGAAGAGGCGGTGTAAAATAGAAGTGCGTTGTTAAGAATCACTAATCAAGCTATATTATTAACACGGGGTCTCAGCGCGGCAATGAATGTTTTGGGCTCCGTGAGATTGTAGGAGCGGGCGTCTGGAAAACGTTTTCCAGATCCAGCGAGCAGCATCATCTCGTCACAGCCAGAGACGTTTGAAAGCTGACCAATTTGGTTACCTGGTGGCCATGATAGGCCCAGGTTACTTCGAAACACCAACGAGATGATCTTGGAATGTCATTCTAGAGGGCCCCAAGAAGTCAAATATGACGAGCCGCGAATATCCAGCTCGAGAGACCCATGCAAAGCACGTATACCTCTAAAATTGTATTGATACCGCGCCCCGATCAATTTGATTGCCGATTCCGAAGAGGGCGCATGAAGAAGGGTGGCTAGGCGCGTTTCTGGCAAGCCCCTAAAGCCGTGCGCGCGCGCTCATGAAGCTAAAGCAGGGTGGGACGCCAAGAAGCAAGGCGCGCGCGCTAATCCTACACAGTCCAAAGAAGGCCTTGCTCTCGGCCGCGTTTTCACCTGCTTCAAGAAGTTCCAGGGTCTCGACCGGTGCAGTTTTGCATGAGCCGCGCCCTCCCTTTGCAATGTGGGTTGTTTTGAGAGTGCACTGCACTCTAAGAAAGTCGAAGACGTCTACGCCACGTGGCTAGCAGCGATGCGTCAGTCGGCACTGCGGCCCATCCCAGATGACCCAGGTGGTTTTTAAATCCGTTTCGTGAAAGCACTGCCCGGTCCTGGGTATGTATCTGATCATTAGAAAGACACGTGCCTCGGCACATCTGCTTAGGTACAATTGCCAAGCCGTCCTACCAGATCGCGCTCGATATGCCCGACCATTGAACGCCTCGAGCGCCACACAAGGACAGGCCGCACATATTGCAACGGCTCGTGCAAAATCCAGGGCCAAAAAAAGGACCAGAGAACATGCTAATCATTGCCGATACCTCGAGAAGTCTGGCGCGGCACCTAAGTTAAAGGACAGCGAGTGCGAGCACTAACGTATTTTGCGAATTCGATAGGATGCAGTAGAAAATGGATAAGAAGGAGCGACCGGCGAGGCAGTATAAGCTCAGCTCTGCAAGCTCTCATCAAAAGTGCCCAGAGTAGGCGGGGAGCGCGCGCGCGCGCTCGATCGATTGCTGTGTTCTGTCGGAACCGAGCGTAACCCAAGATGTGGCCGGCGCGCGGCCGTCTCCGGCCGCCCGCGCCAATTCCGGATGGATTTGAAGTGCACTGCGCCGCCGTCTGAACATTACGAGCGCCTGTGCCATGCACTCAAAGCTGCCAGAGAACACAGTACTAGCGGACTATTGTCTTTTGATCCTACGGCCTCCGCACTTCCTTTGCAGAAGGGCACTGGTCAAGAGACTCGATCAAATGTATTTGCTCGAAGGCCAGAAGATGTCCTGCCAAACCTGAAACTTCAAAAATTCGTGGGCAATCAGGCTGAAGCGGGCGGCCGTGGCCTTGATTGAGATGCGTCGGACAGCTGAAGCAAGGCACCCGCTACGTTAAAATTCAAACCGAGCGTCGCGCACGCGCGGCCGCGCGCCGCGGCTGGCAACTTCCGGCCCGGGCATTGGCCTTTTAAGCAGGCGGCTCACGCGCTTTATCCAGTGGCGGTCCAGGCCAATCTAGTGATTTCGAGCGTGCACAGCGCAGCCCCCAGGAGAGCGTCTGCGCCACGTGATGGCAGCGACGTACACGTTTTAACACCGATTTGAGCCGCTAGTGTGGTTTAGTCCAGACAACCCAAGTGGTATTTTGCGTTCAAGTAAAAGATTCAGTTGGGTACGTATTTGATTTTTGAAGGTGACATGTGCCCTGGCACCTTCGCTCCGGTGCGAGTGCCACGCCCACCAGATCCGAATCGCGCGCGATTTGCTCCCCGTGATGGAAGATCCCCACAAGAATCGAGACCCAAGAGAGAAATGCTACGGAGAAGAAGCCTCAGATCACTCGAAGTCGCCTTTTGGTATCGGCCACGCACTCGTGGATAAACCATAAGAGGGGCGTCTATTGAGCACTTGAAAGCAGTTTCCACGCGGACGGTTTCCTATCAGTCAGTCCCGTTGAAGCGACTATTTGCCAACCGGCTCGGTATGTCGGTAAGAGAGGTGATTCTCTGACCATGCCGGATGGCCAGATAAGAGTCCGTCATTGCCTCGGCCGACTGACCAAGCAATCAGCTTTTAGAATAAAAAAAGCCAACGCAACCAGGCGTGCCGATCTTAGATTGCAAACAACACGCTCTTGTAAAGAACGGTTACTCTGACGAACTTCAAGCAACAACTCTACCTCTGTGTCAACACTAAATAAGCTTCATTCAGATTGTAAGGTGAAAAACCTGCATTCCCACTTGAACCACCCACTCTTAGGCCCGACGTGTGGCGTTTGCGAGTCACGATCTCATCTTGATCGCACACGGTCAATTGCGCGCCTCAAATCAGAGAGCTCTAGTCCTGGCCACGGCTGCATGATTTGACTCAAGCCGAGCAGAGTGTCGCGGATAAAAGAGATAGTTTGTCTCGTGGAAAGATTGGTATACCGCAAGCCGTGACATCACGTGCACACTCCACCGATTTGTCTGAAAAATTGCGGTGAACACGGCACAGGCGACAATGAGATTGGAAACTATTCACTAAACTGTAGTAGCCCCATCCGAGTGAAGCAACGAGTGGAGCAAGGAGATTCTAAGCAAAATGTGCCTCTCGTTTAATCTGCATAAATCGTGGGAAGTGACTCCCCTTTTGGAGAAAGTACTTGAAGGAACGAACTGTATTTCCACACGAGGGACGGCTATTTTTTTGCCGTAGTAACTTCGGTTCTTAGGAACGAAACAAAAGTTCCAGAACCGAAGATTGACGTGAGAGCCCTCAGAGCTTTTGAAAGGCGAATCAAACTACAACATACATGCAGCGGCATCAGAAAGCTGGGGCACTGGCACTGGAAAGCCCGTTAACTAAGCTGTGGCGAAGTTGCCGTCCCGGTCTTCTAAGCATCACAGCCACACAAAAACTTGACGCCTTTGAAAAGAAGGGGAAAGTATCCGTTGCGAAAGGCAAGGGGAGATAAATCAAGAGCTAGTCATGTGATGAAGGGTGGCTGTTCCGGCTGGGTGTCATATGGATGATGAGGTGTTCTAGCAGGTTTTGAGAGAGCGACTGGCCCGGGCGCCAGCTTAAACGATGGGATCGTACCATTTGACACATCAAGATATCTCCTCGCCAGGATCATTTCCGGGTGCCCATCGTGATGCGAAATGTTGCAACAACTTGAAGTTCTCGAGCATAAAAATGCTCATGGACCTTCAAGAAGAATGTTCGACCCTCAACCGTTCTTGCGGCCCGTCCGTTAGTTATCCATCAGTGGATGATGGGTAGCCGGGCTTAACGTACACAGAGAACGTGAAGGACGAGATTCTGTGGGGGCTTTCAGTCAGTAGAGGCTTATCAATAAAAAGTGTACGTCGCTTCCTCGAATGTCTTCTAACAGGCTCGTGGCGCACAATTTCAAATTGACGGAATGCTCTACTGGGCTCGCCGCCCAACGGTATCATTCCTGGATTCAATCCTCTAAAGGCTAGAGTGAAACTTTTTTACGGATGGGCATGGAAGAAAGGTGGGGCGAAATCAAATCGAAGCATCCTCATACCTACTCAATGGACGTACCACAGAGTACAAGGACGTAGTCAACCTTCTTGGCTCCGTGTCAAGCACAGAGTGACGATGGAAGAAAGCCTCCCAAACCCTTGCTTCCCAATCATAGAATGTCACAGCCAAAGTTTGAATCCGACATCGGTCGAGTAATTGCTCATGCCGAACCTTTATCGAATCAATTTTCATCTTTTTCTTACCTAATTCTACATTCAAAAGCGGCGCCCCAAGAAACACAACCAACTATAATATTCTGAACGCTTACAGCATCCGCTTGCGCAAGAAGGTGAGCTCGAGATCTGGGCCTTTTAGAAAGAGACCAAGACCGGCAGAGATTTTGCTGCAGAGTCTGAAACGAGCTAATGGAAACGGAAACGCAGGGGTCACTAGCCCGCTTTGTGCCACGACGAGGCGCCGCGCGCGCGCGCTCTTCGTGATGCGTCCGATCGGGCGCACGAAGTGACGCGTGCACTATTCTCACCAACTACTAAGCTGGCGTTTCAAACGCGCGCGACCACAAATGCCCAGACATTCGAGTCGAATGCTTGCAAGGGCGGCGGCCCGGCCGGGCATCCGAGTCGGAAACCGATGCAGGACAGCGGGCCCGCGGGCGGGTCGAGTGTCGCACGGCACGGCAGTCTAAGGAACCAGGTCTGCCCCGCGTACGAGGCTGGCAACAACTTGACTTTGCGCCATAGTGATCGGTTCGGATCCGTGCCGGACTCTCAAATCCAGTTTTGAGCTCGCGCACGCAGTCGAGCATTACTTGGCCGTTGAGGGAGACAAGTGTCCCATAAATCTAGATGTGACTGCATGCCTAGCGCGCGTTCCAGAAAAGTCAAAAGATTCGGAAGCGCTAAAGAAACGAGCACTCGGAACGATCCTTAGAATACTCGAAGCCGCCTGGTTCAGAAGAAAGGCGCAAGAAAAGAGGGCACGGTTTCGTTGCCAAAACTATCCTGGCTCGTGTCATGGACCAATGGTTACGCGATTGGGACGTAAATTTGAAAGTACTCGGTGAACTAAGCGACGATTTGCGTGCTCGCGCAACAAATTTCTGCATCCCGACCCCTGTGAATTGTCACTCATCCCCTTGATTGGACCGTCGAAGGCGCCGAAGAAAGACAAAAACGCATTTTGCTGGGCCGTGCTGATAGGACCAACACTAGTAGTGTTCATGAGTAAACACGTCTTTTCTGAAAGTGGGCGATGTAGTGTACTATGTCAGCAATTTACATATAACGCTCAATTGAGACTCGGGCCATTACACTCTGATAGGATCTCCAAAACAAAGTCCGTCTTTTGAATGAAACGGTTGATTCCACAAGCAGTGACGTGCGCTTTTCCACCGTTGACTCGCATAGTACGCTTAGCCCCGAATCTGGATCCAGAAGGGTAAACCCTTCTTGAACCCAGCTCTTGCAATTTCTTGACAACACAGATGTGCGTCTCGGCATCATCCATTAAGCTTGGCAAGATGTAGCCATTCAACCATCCAGGTGGCCACTCAGATCTCGGTCATTGCCGACCTATCGTCCCTTAGCTAGATCTGAAAGATTAAGTGAGCGACTTAAAGGATCCAGGCCCTTGTGATCAGACAGCGGACGAATTCGCCATAGAAAGGAATTGAAAGAGGATTTTGACGGACGCGCGGGGAACAATAATTTGTATTTTATATTCGTACCTTCGTACGCTTGAAAGTTCAAGTGACAAGAAGAGAAGCGCGGCAGAATAGTCGAAACTTGATTTTTCAGCCCATCGTGTGGCACTATCTCGATGTGTGCTTAGAATGAGTGCGCGACTCAGCTAGAGGGCCCGGATTCTGGCCACCGTGACGGCTGCATGAGCTGGGTCGGATGTTTTCAAAGGAAACCAAAGTATTTACGTCACTAAGCAGGGCAACACGGAGTAGTTGGTGGGCACAGAGCATAATTGTACTTTCACAGATTTTTGCTCGTGCCAAGTTACGAAAATGAAACCATCTGTCTTCTGTTTGGAATCTGCCACAAGCGATCGACTGCATGAAGTTGGGAAAGAAAACAATTTTAAATCTGGTCTCCGGCGCAGCTTCGTGGCAACGAAAGACATAGAAAGAAGCTCTGTCAAACAATGACCAGCCACGGTATGCAGTGGTGGAGTCTGGCACCATAGAGTTTTTTCTGAGTGATACTTTTAGGGGCCCGATACACTTTCGACACGAGGAGCGCCTCGGGCTAGTCCGTGGCTCGAGCACCGGGCGTTGCTTTGAAACCGCGCAACAATCCGTTGAGAATGGAGAAGCATTGGATGCTGGGTAATTAGACGATCGCTTGAAGAAAGCAGTACCTCCAGAGTGGGCTTATAATGAGAGAATTGCTCAGCAGAGCTCCATCTCATCACAAGCTTACCAAGCAGAATGACTTTGTGCGCAGCGCCAGTTTGCGTGGCAGGTACCGCGAAAGTCCATATGAAACGAGGTCCCTCTCCTTTTGCCCCACATGAAAAGCCCGTAACAAAAGATTTGGCAATCGACAGAGATAAGGCCATTCAAACAAGCCAAGCTTACCTTTCAATACCCTACGATGCAAAAAGCTGCAAGCGGTTTGTTAAGTTATGGAGTTCATTTGGGATCGGACAAACGTCGAGGACCCTTGATCGACGGAAGAGGCCCGAGTCCTATTCTACTACTAGAAACGGAGCCTGAAAGCTGAGAATGACTGTTAGACCGAGTGGCGTCACTTCCACGTTCCAGTGGCGGAATTACCGCCATCCTAGCA
This sequence comes from Klebsormidium nitens, assembly GCA_000708835.1. Classification (NCBI taxonomy): domain Eukaryota; kingdom Viridiplantae; phylum Streptophyta; class Klebsormidiophyceae; order Klebsormidiales; family Klebsormidiaceae; genus Klebsormidium; species Klebsormidium nitens. The sequence goes on along the minus strand of DF237364.1, from coordinate 14,538 downwards.
TCTTTTGCAAGTTTGAGATTACGGCCACACAGATATTCTCATTTTGAACGGTTCGACTGGACGTGAACGAGGTCGGCGCCAAAGAAGCTTGCTCAGGATCAAAGACTATTAAAAAAGCAGTAATGTGTTGTTCCGTCTGGTGATCGCGTAGATATTGGACTTCCTCTTTTCTTCACCTGTTCATCAAAGAGGGAGCTCTGAAGAAGTTAAAGGAACTTCCATGTTCGAGCGACGCCGTTCGACGCCGCCGGTGCGCTCATGCGGGCCTGAGTGCGGTAAGTCTGCGCAGGTGTTTCCTTTGGGATCGATCCGGATAAGTCAAAACGTACAGCAAACATAAGAAGTTTGGCAGACTGTGAGAAACTTAGCTTTCCGACTGCCCGGCCGCGCGCTGGCGCGGCGCAGGTTTCTGCTCCACCGTTGATCGCGCGCGCGCTTTCGCCCGACCGCTCGCGCGTAGACGTAATGCTGCAACGCACTTGCCCGCACTGAAAGTCGGAACAATTTTGCGGATTTTCATATCACTTGGGGGCAGCTTGGAATTAAAGGGGTTACAACAGCTACCGGTACCGCTCTACGAAAGGCCTACATACCATGCACGAGGTCGGGCACCACCTAATTGTCAGCCAGTCACCTGATCAATAACTTCTCACACCACGGATTACCATCGATAAGAGGCAAGCTAAGCTCCCGCCGCCTGTCCGGGGCGGGCCGGTAACATTCTCATATTTTCATATTGCAGGTCTCGAAAGGACAATCAGCTTTCAAACAGCTCGTGTAAGATTTATGCCCACATCTGTTCAGAAGCAGCCCTCGATAGGATTTGTGCTCTCCTAATACGAGCTTTGTACAGAGGACAATATAAGCCCGCATCTCAACCTGAAAGCTCAAAAGGCAGACGCATTTGAAACCAGTTCTAGTTGAGGATACAGGCCAGCTAGCTTTCAGCTTTCAAACGACACTCAGAAGGTTTTGGCGCCCGGGGGTGCAAGAACGACAAATGGCCCTCCGACCATCCAGGACCAACAAGTCTCCAGAATTGCCAGATCCGGATCTGACATGAACCGCGTGCAAATACATACTATATGTTGCATGAGCCAGTGCACTGATCAGGTGATCAGGTGCGCCGGTCATCTTGCAAGACGGGGCCAGTACGCGCATTACAAAAGGATTGCTTCGACTCTGACGTTTGAGCAAGCAAGGAACCTACTTGTGCCTGACATCAACTTACGTCTGAGGAGGTATGGAAGAGCACTGACTCTGACACTTTAAATTGAATTATTGCCATGGAACTATGTGTGGCGTCAGCATTACGTGATCGGGTCTGATAGCATCAAAAGTGCGCCTCAGTTCAGAGGTCAATCCTTGCCACAGTTGCACGAGAACCTGAACTTACTGTGACGGACAGGTTTTGCTTACGCGCAACGGACTTGATATCGTAGACCGCTTTTAACACCGCAACTCCTGTCAGAATTTGCAATCACGTCATGATGTTTCTGGTGTTTCTCTTTGTACATGGTGCTCCAATTGGGCTCGTCCATAAAGGATCTGACGTAAGATCACACAGTGCATCGTACCAGCAGAATGAAATGATTCCAGAATTAGTAATACTAACTATTTTTGAGAGTACGAATTTAGATATCCATACGTGGCGTCAGGCCCATGGAGTATCCTCCACTTAAGAGTCCGAGAGCTGTCGTTAGGGGCAGCTTCCCGCTTCCAGAACAAGGGCCGCCTCGTCATAGCTGTCTGGAGCACCACGTGTGGCTCCGTTAGCAAGCAGACAACTAATCAAGAGACGGCCTCACGAACGATGTTTGATCCAGCCAAATTGGCCACGGATCCTCCACGGATAATATCTCCGTTCTAGGTTATGCAACAATGCATTGATTGAGAGCCGTATAATCGTTCAGAAACAGAACGGTCTTGTGGTACTGAATCGGCTGGTAAAGCATTTAGTTCATACGAGGGCACTCCAACAGAAGTACTTGACAGGTGGCCAGCCCGCTCGTGAAAGCAAGTGACCAGCTCCTGAAACCAGTGCACTGTGCAGCCACTGAGAGGCCAACTAGCTCCGTACCCGATCCAAACCCGCGGAAGACTCCAGTCCTTCCGCGTCAAGGATTCCTCGCAGGTTACATGCACAGGAAGCTTACTATACGCTTGGTTGACAGGGCTCCAGCTCGTACGGTATGTAAAGAGCGCTCGAGTGAGTAGCAGCTCGCTTTTCTATCACGAGACGGCAGGTGCACCCAAGAGCTTTGAAGTTTCGTAGTGAGCAGATCAAAGCACGTCTAATGTTTTTGGAAAAGGCTTTACGATGCATCACATGCAACGGCAAGAGCAGCGGACTACGCCTGTCTCTCAGGCAACCCAATCGGCGACCAAATTCCTCACATAAACTATTGTGCAGAGGAGTACTAAGAAAGACGAAACAAAAAGCGTTGAAAGTTCGGCCGGAGCGTCCGTACCGACGTAGCTGATCAAGGACTGTAAGGGGAGAAGTTAAGAGATTGCAGTCAAATTTGGGCCGGAGGGTTAAAGAGCTGCAGTGCGGCATCTGGCTCTGGGTCCGAGAAGCTCCGCTGACCAGATAGTTGTCAGCAACTGTATCACATCATAGCCTCCTCCTTGTGGCAAGAAAATGCTACGAAACGGAAATAATCAAATTTATGGTCTTGCCATTGCCTCCCGTCAGTGGGCCGCCCAAAGAGCTTTGAATCTGGAATTACTTGGATGTCCCTTGCTTTAGCTCTCAGTGAAGTATCAGAGGCAATGGGATTTGCTCCGCTTCACCGCTTTGAAGAAGTAGAGCAAAATGGAATTTGATTCATCGACCTGCATGGGGGCCCATTTAAAAAGAAAGCTTGATGCGCGCGCGGGAGGGCTAACTGTTGATGGCATCAGAAAGAGCCACAGAAACATGTTTGAGAGGCCCCCGTCCCGGCATCAATTGCTCTGCTACTGAGGCTGCTTTGCGTCATAGCCGCTACGCAAGACGAGTGAGAACATACTGAAAGTTGGATGTTGACAGTGAAAGGCCGCCTGCCGCAATCAATAGGAAAGGTCAAAGATCAGGAATCGAAGGGAAGACACTCCGACGCATTTGCATGCTCCTCTTAGATGATCCCCCAACCGTCGGGGTAGGGGTATGCAAAAGGCATTTGGAAATTCCTCCGGACACCGACGAGGGAATACAAACGGTACTTTTCAGGAGCGTGAGAACGATCCCTCGAAGAGAGAGCTGTGAAGACGGCCACCCGTCGATCCAACCCAGAGCCGTAGAGGAAAGCCTTGCGTCTTCCTCCTGTTGTATGAAGACGCGTCGGATCACTGAAATTGTACAATCTGATTCAGTTACCGGAGCTCAATCAAGTCTCCCGAGCAAGCGCTGCCCGACAAGAGAGAAAGGACCTCAAATCGAGCAATAAAATGTTTCCACTTCCTAGATCGGTTCTGTTTGCTCAACTGCTTCAAAACGAAGGCACGGATCGCCACCGATCAAAAAGGCCAAAGAGACAAATGGCGCGAGAAAGGCACATATGCGGATGACAAGCTGCAATAATATAAGAATTAGCCCAAGAATGTTAATAAGGTTGGGAGCCTGCCTAAAGCAGCGTGCTTTGCGACCTGCAACACAACTTACAGACATACACCCGGGATTGCAAACTCGATAATTTGTACATGGTTGCCCATTTTGAGAAGAAAGCTAAAGATTCGAAGCCACCGGTCAGCAGCGGCTGAAAAGTTCATTGTATTCGAGACACCACTCCGGCGTCCTCATTGAAGAATATTCTTCAATCAATGTGGGCGGTTTGGTGAAGAAGCCAGCCCGCGAAGCATTTCAGGCATACCAGCGCAAAAGATTCTGCCATCTTTAGAGCATCATTGAAGGTGTGCACCAAGTCTGGCATTGGGCGTCAAACGGCCTTTGATAAATGTACGACCCGTCGCTGATCCTCATAGCAAATTTGGTGTCAGGTTTGAATCGGTTCCGGTTGTGGAGGCGTGGTGGGTCATGCCCTTCTAGGTCCCACGCTGATTCGAACGCGTCACAACCGATACGCACCCAACAAGAGCATATGAAGGACAGTCTGGCAGCGATCGTTACATCCTGAGAGAGGTTGAATAGGATTTGCCCAGGCGGAATGCATGACGGTAGGGTTGCTGAACCCAACTCGACTCCAACTTGAATGCCTTACAATGTGAAGAGTTGACAACCCTGTGCGGGCCACGCCGTACTAAGTTACTGAGAGCGGTTGAAGAAGCTCATACACTGAAACCAAAGAAGTTGCAGGAAAGATCCACAAAGAAGATACTCAAGTTGGCCAAAATGGATAACAACAGCTTGTTTTCTCGAAAAGCTGTTGCTAAGAGGTCCTACCTTAGCTTATGTTTGCGACTTTGAGGACACGACTAGCCAAGAATTCGACTCGTTCCAGAAAGTACACGGAATTATCGCGCGGTCTAAAGACTGCGGGATTGACGAGGAATGCTCACTAGGAGCTTCGGTAAGAGCACGCCGGTGCCAGAGCGTTTACACGGCGGCTTCCAACGACCTGGCTACAAGGACATGACCAATCGGTCGACCTGTCGTACCGTCATTGCCACACGTTTACAGGGCCAGGCCGAGTACATACTGCCGGGCATATCGACAGACAGTAGGACGAGTTGTTGCGAGATGAGCGGACAATCCGTTCAGCATATATTGCCACCAGCGACACCGTGAAAACATCTGGAAAGGCAATAAGCACGATAACCGAGCCGCGCACAACGCTCAACTTTGCTGGGGAGGTTCTTTGACACAAATAGCTTCTCATCGCCCCAACAGTACTGCTTCGGCTTGACGGAGCAACTCCTATCAACAGAAGCCTCAGGACGGACAGATAAACCAGACGCGGCCGAGATTCGAATCCACCGTCCCAAGATATCTCAAGGATTGAAAGTATATGGCTCTGCCACTAAGAATCGGCCTTAGTCGCGAGAAGAGGTGCTGCAGGAAGCACCAGCTTCCGTGCAGAAGCTAGGGCTTTTCGTAGAGTGCTTTGCAGAGAGGTTCGGAGCGTAGGTGCTGGACAGAGTACAGACAAAGCTACTTTTTCTCTCTAAAAACTCTTCCCTATGTTTGTCATTCCACCACGCGTCCCATGCATGCTCAAAACATTCTCTGCGTGAGCATAGGAGCCATGGGTGACTTCAATGCCATCGCTAAAGGTTTTGCGAATCAACTGAACAAGGCGTTCCCCAACTATACACCGCTCGTCAAGCTTCGGACGAGGATGAAACAGTGCATTCGTAAGGATCCAGACTGCTTGCAAGAAGCATGGACGCGATTCTTCCGGTCTAATTCGGACGCTCTCTCCGCTCTTCAGAACGGCGACGTAGAAGGGCTCATAGCTAATGATCACGTGTCGGCTCAGTTGGATGTCGTGAGGTTGTGGTATGGCATGTCTGATGCTTCCAAAGATGCGGCTCGCAAACATCTGGAAGCGCTGCGCGATGCGGCGGGGCTGTCGGCAGGAGTGGACCCAAAGCTCGCGGCAGCAGCCAGGGCCTGGTCCGGAGTGTTTTCTGAGGTCCTGGGTAAACGCGTCGTGGTCCCAGCCCTCTTCTTGAGCAAGATCGAGAAGATTGTGGAGTTGGCGCGCCAGATGATAAATAGCATGGACGAAGAGGACCTGAAGCAGGAGGACGTGGACGAGTTGTTGGACGGCGTGGACCTCGGCGGCATGATCAGAGCGGCGGGGGGCACCTCCGAGGATGCAGAGCCGGACTCCAACGATCTCATGCACAAGGTCACCGACATGCTGGCGAAATTGAAGATGTGGGCGGCCGGAGAAGAGGGCAAAGACATCGACTCCGAGATGGTTGCGACGTACGTCGCTGACAAATTGAAAGACGCAAAGTACAGAGACGTAGTGAGCACGTTGCGTTCCACCCTGTTGAACGTGAGGGCCAACTTTGTGCAGTCCGCTCTCCGTAAGTTGGCAGAACAGATCGACGTCTCGGACCCTCGGAGCTTGGTCGAATCGGGTCAGGATCTGGACCTGGGCATCTTCGAGGAAGAGATTCGAGGTATCCTGTCTGGGGTGGATTCAGCCAAGGCCCAGACGTTGATCGCTTCCTTCTCGAAACTGGTACAAGAATCTGGAGTGGCAGAGGCACTGGGAATGAGCGACGTGTCGGAGTCTTTGAAGACCATGGCCGGAGGGGGTGCATCAGGTGGCAGCAACAATCCTATGTCGAGACTCTTCAACTCGGAGCTGACGCCAGGGTTGATCAGTCAACTTCCGAGCGCAGTCGGCGCAGACGGGTCAATCGACGTCGGGAGGGCGGCCGCGCTCGCACTCAGGTCCAGGAGGGTGGCGAAGCGTCCGAGGATCACCGGAAAGCTATGAGATGCGTCCCGGTCGGCCCTTTTCTTTTGAGGGAGAGTATCAGCGAAAGGATCATGGGTATCCTGGACGACTTTTCCTCGCTGGCGCCCGACTCGGCCGTCCGCGTCAAGTGTAGCTGCGACCTCCGGGTCTCTGCGAAATGCTCGGAGAAGTTCAAGTCGCAATACAGACAGTTGCTGAATCGGGCGGCTCCTCTGGGCAAACCGCCCGGTTTCGCGATATGTCCCAATTGTTATGACAATTCCGTCAGCGCGGTGATGCAGCCAGCAGGTGTCAGGGAGAACATTCTGGACGTCATAGAGGACGAGGGTCCTGCATATCTCCTGGGATTGATAGCCAGCGGGTACGCAAAGATCTCTCGACACAACGAGATGGTCCTAGAGTCGGGCAAGAAAGACGCGGGTGCCATAGATGCCCTGAGGAATCTGGTCATGGAGCGACCAGGGCGCTTGAAAGTAAAGAGGCAGTCTGCGCGCTACTTCATTGCTAGATCGGAACGCCTGATCCAGAGAGCTTTCGAGATATTGGGCGTGAATCTAGACAACTACAGGACCGAGTCCTGCTTTCCGTCATCGAACGTCCTCGACCCTCTGCTCGACCGCCACTTCATCAGAGGTCTCTTCGACGGCGCTGGGACGGCCAGGTGGGAGAACTCCACGATGATCTGCGAGTTCGATCTGCCCTCTCCATATTTGGCTGCTGGGGTGATGGGTAACTTCCCGAACCACACCCCGAGGAGGGACGCGAAGGACCCCAAGACCATCGCATACGTCGGAGGCGAGGCGCTGGACGTGATGGGTTATATGTTCGAGGGTTCGACCTACTACTTCAAGAGTCACAGGGACAGGTTCAACGAGTTTGCCTGCGCCAATGTCCCGTACACCAGAGCGACGCCGAATCCCACGATCCGAGTCCGGAAGGCCGGGTATCCGACCCTCTCCTCGTTGAGTAAGGCGTGGTCCGACAAGGCGTGGTCCCTGAAGGTCGTGGATGTCACCGCCGAGAGGACCACCCAGACGGTCTTCGACACGGGACTAGAGGTCAGGCTCCCTCCAGGGTGGTCCTGCTTGCTGTGCCCGACGCCTCAGATGACCTCGCTGGGGGTCATATTCAACGGGCCGCAGGTGCCGCCGCGCGTTCCAGGGACCGACTACGTGGCGCTCAAGGCCACCGTGAACACCAAGTTCTGCGAGGAAGACCTCAACTTCTGCAGCGTGGCGCTGGAAGGCCTGCACATGGACCTCCTGCTCGTCCCCACGGCGCACTTTCCCATCCGCCTGGAGGGCCCCGACGAGCCGCCCATCACTCCTTCTTGACGATCTTGATCTTGCTCCCGCGCACCGAGCGACTGTTCTCCTCGTCATGGCGCTCCTTCTTAGCGTACGTCTGATCGTGATATTTCCAAAAGGACTTGTGCCCTATCCGGAACGGCTCGTGTAGAGACGCCTTGTACCAGAAGACAGTGTCCTGCAACTCGCCGGACTTTGCTAGATTGTTCAGTACCAGGACCTCGTAGTCACGGGTACATGCCTTGAAGACGTCCTTGAAGACTTGGAGATTTTCAAAATTGCCGAAATAGTGATCGTAGAGCTTCTTCTGGTTCAGCTGCACGTTGTCGGCGAAACAAAAGAAAAGATCGATGTTGTTTCGGATGTCAGGAGGGATATCGAGTGCATATTGAATTGTTAGCAAAATTGTCACATTATAATGACGTCCGTTCTTGGCCAAGGCTGATAGAGCTTTGCTGGACATTGCCTTCTTCGAGTACGCACAATCGTCCAATAGGACAAACACCTTGCCGTTTGGGAGGTTGTTATCGAGGATCCGCTTCTGCCTCTCCAAGAGCTTCCAGATGACATCCTCGTCGAAATCGCCGTAAATGAACGAGTCAGGTACGATGGACTTGTAATAGTGATTACTCTCTTCCGTGCCAGACATCACAATCCCACATGGGAAGATCTTTCGTTTCGAATGTAAAATATCGGTTACTAAAACCGTTTTACCTGAATTGCGCCTACCAGCTAAAACAATGAATGAGTTATCCGGAATCGTGCTTAACGAGAACTTTTTCAGGGTTATTTCTCCCATTTCTATGGAAGCAGTACTCTTATCTCAGTCTAGAGAAATACTCATTGGTAATATCCGCGGTTGTCTTTAGGTCGATATAGGGAAGATCATGGGTAAGGCTCTCCTACCATGTGAGAGCCGATATAGGAAAGACATCGGTCGACACTTGAAATTCACAACGGTGTGGAGTGATTCGTTGGCTTACTGCAAGAACAAAGCGTGCTGACGCTTGGAAGTAGAATATCACGATGGACATAGCAGAGGCATTCGAGACAGGCTACGATGTCTTCCAGGTCAACATACAAGGCACGCTAGAAGAGCCGCTCTTTTATGCCCATCAGATGAGTGATATCGTGAGACTGACCGATGTCGACGCAATTGTAGCAAACCTGCCCTCTAAATGCGTTGTGAGTAGACATGGACTCACAGAACGGGAAGAGTTGTTGACGGAGAATGGTGTGCAACTGCTCCTCATGAAGAGCCAACATCCAATCGCAGACGTGTTGAGAGAATGGGTGTTTGACACCCTCAAGGACATCAGGCTGAAAGCGATCGCGAAGATCCGACAGAATGAACAAGCACGTGAGAAGGAGTTGCGCACGCTGAGAGAGGACAATAACAACCTCAAAGAACAAACCTCGAGGCTGGAGAAAGAAACAGATCGAAAGACAAACTTCTTATACAACTTCAAATTGGAGAACGCTCAGTCAGACAGCAAGTGCCGGATCAAGTTGGGAAAGACCAAAGACACTGCTGGCAGACAAGGCCCATACCGACAAACAAACCCGTTTGGACGTCTGACATACTCTGTGGAAGTCCCCGCAGACTGCATCAACGACGCAGAAAGCGTTCTGCACAGACTGATGAAGAACACAGGGGGGTTAGTGAAGAGCGAGGTATATGATACGAGCGTCGAGTACGCGAAAACTTTGACAAGAGTTGTGGCAGATCTTTTTGCTCTCACGAACGGTGGCTCGGACTGTACTGATGCAAACGCCAAGATCTTTCAAAAGGTCGTTGGGTTGCTCAACCACGAGATCCGTGGAGATGTAGCTCAGACTAGTCACCAACAATCAGACTCCAGCAAAGTCACGAACCAAACGCTACAAGCCGAGCTTACCGAAATCAAGGACATTCTGACAAAGATGAAAGAAAAGGCAGTGACAACGCCTGTGCTGAAGGACACAGAACCTCCTGAAGCAAACGATACGACTTTACCGGACATTCAAGTCGTCTACGACTTCAATCGCTTCGTCGACGAGTGCTGCGAAGTTGGAACAGACTTTTACGACTTCCCGGCTGAGATCCACGTACGCTTCATACTCTGGGCGAGATTGACCAACCGAGGCCTGAAGGAGGCTCTCATTCGCTATTTGAAGACACGTTTCATGCCTTGCCGCATCCAGGATGGCGAAATGGTTCCTCACGGATACAAGGGCTTAAGAATCATCCCATACAAAAGAGCCAAGACCATGGTCCTCTGGGAGATCGAGAAATTTGTGCAAGTGACGTGCGTGGAGACGTGCTCCAGCAGACTCTATGACAGCGATTTGGAGGCCACGTATTTCAGATGGAAGAAAGAAAAGGACCCAGACTACGAGGAAGATCGTACGGAGCTAAAGGGTATTCACACCTTTCTGGATCAACACTACGTACACTGTGCTCTGTGGAAGGCTGACTCAAAGTACACCGAGAAAGGTTACTACGGGATCTGCTTGAAAGGGAATGAGGCGACATACAAGAGGCGTGTTCCTCCAAGTGCTGCGCGTCCTGTTGAGGAATTAGAGGAAAAGAGTGGACTCGTGAAACGGAAATGGGACAAGGTGTCAGATGCGGCGGCGTCCCTCGGATGGAGCACAGCCAAAGTAGGATACACAATAAAGAAGAAGACGATTATAAATGGATTAGCATACAAGTATGCTTGCGATTAGAATACTCTGTTTGGAAAGAATGTAACCATTAAACCAGTGTGACCATGATGAGAAGACCGGCGCTTCTTGCTCAATTATGGTCATCTGCGTCCCTGTGATCCTACTCCTTTGCGTTGAACTTCTCCATTGTGACAATTACGGCCTTTTACCTCGTTGGTCTTTAGCATCGCAGCTTTGTATATTTTTGTCCGGATTCCTATCCCCTTCAGATCCTCTGCAGCTCTTCTGCTCATATCTCATTTGCGCGACAATCTTTGCAAGGTGCTTCAATCGCTCTGCCTGACTTCCCGCATATGCCACATCGCTCTCGCTCGCTCCTATTGCGACTGTGGCTAGCAGGTCTAGAGAAGACGTGTCCATGGTGCTCGTCTGACTCGCTCTACATCGCAGCACATACATTCTTCGTGATCACGACGTTTTCGCAATAAAACTAGTATATACCTGAGAGCATGTCGACCAAGGTCATCTTGATCCTCCTCCTGCTCGTCGTGGTCGTGGTAGCGCTGTGCCCTTCGCCCGGTCTCGTGGAAGCATTCGACGACCCGAAGGCCGCCACGGCTCTGGCGGCGTTGGATGCCACCACCAGATACAAAGTGATGGCGATAGGAGACGCACTTTACAACAATCTGGTTCTCTATAGAGACAAACACATCGATGACTGCACTGCGTATGACCAATTGATAAACATTGTCAAGACATCCAGTCAGCAGAACGGACTGACGCCAGCGCAATCCGAAGCCGTTTTTTCCTACGTCATTCAGAAAGATCCAGGCTTTTTCTCTGGCTTCACTCTCGCGAGATGCATGTCGAGGGCGCCTTCTGTGACTTATGTGACAGCGGGCAGCCCTCAGCCCGCTAGCTCTCAACCCACGCAAGTCCCTCAGACTGCTCCGCAGTACAGCGGTCAAACAACGCAAGTCCCTGTACAATATAACGTCGGACGGATGAGCATAGGGGGGCAAAATCAGTGCCTGACAGTACTCGGCGGAAACCATGCGTCTGGCACTCCGATCGTCCAATGGCCTTGTTCCCAATCGGACCCCAATCAGGCTCTCGCGGTCGACACGATGCAGATAGGAGCCTTACAGTTCAGGTCCAATATCAATAAGAATCTCTGTATAGGTCCAAGCGGGAACGGAAACGGCTCGAGGCTCGCATTGCAGCCGTGCTCTGATCAGAACAGCCTGCAGAGGTGGCAATCGAGTAAACAAGGGGGGCTGATGAACTTTGCAGCAGGTAGGTGCATGGACCTCCCGAACGGCACTCGGGTGAACAACGGTCCGGTACAACTCTGGGACTGCAACGGTTATGGCCCAGCACAGGCCGTGAAACAAGTTTGAGAGCAGGTTGTCTTTGTTTTGTCCAGGACTTGTGTGCTACTTTTAATTCTGAGAAGAGTCTATAGCCGTTTTCGAATGGCCGCCGCGAACCCAGGGAGATATGAAAGAACGAACCTGGCACAACTCGCAAACGATTCGGCCAGGGACGTCGTGAGCCTGGAACAAGAAGTGGCCGCATATCCTTCTCCCGAGCACGCGCCCTATGAGCTGCGGGTCGAACTGCAGAGAGCGAGGGAGAGGCTAGCCCACGCCGTACAGAGACGTCAGACCGAAAATTTCCACTCCAGGAATCTCCCACAGAGGCAGCTGCGCGTTTCTCGAGACAGAGAGGAGGATCGACCATTCGAATACATTGCTCCGACGCTGACCAGAGAGATCGAGCAGCTGATGAGCTCAACCAGGAACAGACACGGATTCGCACCCCTCGGCGAACATGCACTGATCCCACTCGCGTTAGCTGACAAAGTCCGCATACGGTTCAGAAGACCTGGACCAGGGGACAGCTGGTTTCCAACGCGCCCACGCAACATTGACACGTCGAATTGGAAACTGGGCTACCGCCCTGACCCCAACATGGACAGCCGTACCGGAGAGCTCAGAACCATCCGAGTCGCACCACAATCCGACTTTGAATTGCGCCGGTACCCGATAGACTCTGACCAATACGATCCGGTGCTCTACCCTGTGCCTGAATCGCTGATTCCACCCCGGTACTCAGCGGCAGGCCCAAACGGAAGGCGCACTCGCATGGGCCGGAACGAATTCTTAGCGTGGCTCAAGCGACACAAACCAGAAGGGAGACTGGGGTTGTTAACTTTCCTCTAGCGATTGGCGTAAGCGTGCAAAGGTTATGAGGTCGGGTTTTCGACAGACTAAAGTGTTTCGGGATTTTAGGGTTTTAAGAATTAGGGTTCAAGGTTACAGTGTCCTTGGGGTTTTACAGTACAAGGCACTCGCATGGCATGGCAACGTGCATGCACATGGCACTCGCCCCAGATGGAATTAGGGGGCAACAATGGTGGTAAAAGAAAGAAAGTTTCTGGTCAAAGGGTTGATGCACTCGGGGTGCCGGGTTCTCGGAAGAAGAGAAAGGTCGTCAACACTGGTGAGCCGGCTTTTACCGAAGAAGAAGAAAAAGGCTTAGGAAAGCGATTGCGCAGAACCAGTGAGGAATCTTGTCAGCGTAGCGCATTGGCGCAGGACTTTGCTTTTGCATCCGAGCATGGCACCTAAGCATGGCATTGGCACATGGCACCAGCATGGCACTAGCATGGCAGGAGCATGGCACTAGCATGGCAGGAGCATGGCACATGGCACTAGCATGGCAGGAGCATGGCACTAGCATGGCAGGAGCATGGCACATGACACTAGCATGGCACTGGCATGGCACTGACATGGCACATGGCACATGGCAGGAGCATGGCACAAGCATGGCAGGAGCATGGCAGGAGCATTGCAGGAGCATGGCAGGAGCATGGCACATGGCACAAGCATGGCAGAAGCATGGCACTAGCATGGCGCATAACACTAGCATGGCGCATGGCAGGAGCATGGCGCATGGCAGGAGCATGGCACATGGCACATGACAGGAGCATGGCACATGGCACATGGCACATGGCAGGAGCATGGCACTAGCATGGCAGGAGCATGGCACTGACATGGCACATGGCAGGAGCATGGCAGGAGCATGGCACATGGCACTAGCATGGCAGAAGCATGGCACTAGCATGGCGCTCAGTCAGGACGAGCAGGAGGGTCCTCGTCCCGGTGCAAGGGGCTCCTCAACAGCGTATGAATCAGCCGCAGCTAGCTTCCTTCATTCCTATATGATAGCCTCGAGTCAGAGACCCGAACCTGACTCTGCCTGCTGGTAAAAGGCTCAGGCAGATGAGTAGCTAGAATGTCCCGCACCACTCGCAAATCCCAGTACCATGCAAATTAGGGTTCTGGAGCTCATTGGCCCACACATAGCACACCTGCTCGGTTGGTCTAGCCGACCCTTGCCCCACATGCCCAGTTGATACTGGCCCCAAGCCTCGCCCACTTTAGCCGGATGGTATGAGTGGAACATGCATATGCCGAGTTGTCATGTTTCAAGTCGATCTAGCAGATGAAGCCTAATTAGGGTTAGTGTCTTCCTTTCTTTACTCCTGCTGCCTCTTCATACTTGGAAAGGCTGCTGAAGGACGTTCCCGGTGAAGACCCGGAGGCATGCTGCTGGAGTACAAGGTTTTCTCGACATGCTCAGGGCGAGTCTGAGAGAAAGGCAGCGAAAAAAGCACCCCTCCCTCTCCTCCTAGGACCTGGACTTGGGACTTGGGACTTGGGACTTGGGACTTGGGACTTGGGACTTGGGACTTGGGACTTGGGACTTGGGACTTGGGACTTGCCGCGAACTAGGGAGTTGGGAGTTGGGACTTGGGTCTTGGGACTTGGGACTTGCCGCGAACTCGGGACTTGGAACTTGGGACTTGGGACTTGGGACTTGCGGCCGCGATTTGGGACTTGGGACTTGAAACTTGCGACTTGGGACTTGGGACTTGCCGCGAACTCGGGACTTGGGACACACAGATAGCCACAGCTTACAAACCGCGTGAGTCGATGGTGACGCGGCATTACGATTGGGACGCGGCGAGTGAAGCAAAAGTACTGGGCGTCAGTGTTAGGACACCTTCTTACTGACGTGGCAACAAACATGTAGCAACGGTCATAACTCAAGTTTGGGTTCAGCATGCGTGGCACGTGGCAGAAGTTTTTGGGCCGAAGGCACAGACTGGCACAGGTGACCTGACTGACCATGTC
>DF237365.1:55569-81768 GCA_000708835.1 Klebsormidium nitens | reverse complement strand
GTTGGCCAGTCCGCATTTAGTCTGCGTCATTTTATAGGTCAGGAGAACCAACAGAGGGTTGCTAGCTTTGTTAGAGAGGCGTTTAGGACTCGAGACTACATTCAGACCTTGTCTCATGAGCCACCCATGGCTCCTACGGGACTATAAAATAAATTGATTGATTGATTGGTAGTACGTCCTCCGCGGGCACACATAGCCAGTCCCGGGAACCGGGGCACGGTTGTGAGGCTGAGACTTTTAGCCTGAGGCTGTCGGAACTCGGTAGGACCGTGTTATCGACGGCCTGGACCATCCGGAGATTGCGGGCCTGGATCCAGGCCGGCCTGGATTGATACTATCCCAGCTAGCTGTGGGCACGAGGGCGATCGGGAGAAGGTGTACCGGCCAATTCAAAACCGGAAGAGGTAATCCGCGCAGGTGTACTGTGCGCAATTACCTACTGTGACGTAGACTCAGGATTCGGATTCCGAGTCGGAACCTCTGCCGGCCGGCTGGCGTCGCATCGGCCCAGGCCCCCCCAGATACTCCTACAGTTCAGGTTAACATTAAACCCCTAAGGTTAGAGACATTGGCCGGGAGGAAATGGAAAATACCTAGTCCTCGGGGGTAGGAAAAAGAAACCTACCTGGTCCTTAACCAGAAAACCTACGCGCTCCACAGCCATAACCACCCGCAACCCGCACCTAATTAACCCTACCCGTTGTCCGGACCTTGACCGATAGAATATACCTAAACAACCGGTACATATCGTGCATGAAGGTTTTATATACCTGAACCCCAAGAGGGGGGGGGCCAGAATGGCTATACCTACCGGCTGACTCCCTCAGAGTCATGCTCCAATGCTGACCGTCGTCTCCATTTCTTGCCTTCCTTGAAGTTCCTTTGAAGGCCAGATTGCTTGCTTCCAAGATTCTAATCAGCGGCAAGTGTAGCCTGCATTGGCAGCAAGCATGGGTCCCGAGAAGGCCCTGAAGCAGCCTCTTCTCGAGAAAGCGAATGGAAAAGACGTGGACGATGAGCAGGAAGTGAAGAAGGGTGAGCGGGCTGGCTGTAACAACGTGTCCATTAGTCACCCGTCTGCCATTAAACTTTAGCAGGACATTCTTCCACAATATGTGCGGGGCAGATGAAAGTTTGCTATCGGATCAGCTGGGCATCAATGTGTGAATCTGATTGCTTTGCCTTCAGATCAGACTGGCGCACTGACTCTGTTTCTGAACTTTCTACAAATGGCAAAATTTTGAGGACAAAACGTTTTGCAGCCACTTGGATTTTTGCAATTTTGGTACCCTTATTGCCAACGTAGGCCAGTGCAGCTTCTTGGAATGCTGAGATTCCACTTCTGGAGTGGCTTTTAGGTGCAGCAGAAGCACAGCTCATTGCCTTGTGCCCAAAATAATCCAATCAGGCATACAGGGGTTCACTATCCATTAAGTTCGCTACGATCACATTGGCACATTGAATAGCTGATCGAAATTCTTGAAAGCCCCATCGATAAATCAATGCAGATTTTTGAATCCAGAAGAGAGGCGTGTCCTTGTTGAAAAAACTGATCTGGATAAGCTGGTCTACAAGTAGGCAGTTTTAAGGTCTGGAGCTACGGTACTAATGTATCAGAACCCATGGTCAATTCATCATTGTTCAGCATTGTCGCCCTGCCTTTTGACTACCATTATCACATAGATTGAACTGCACCTACTTCTGGTCAACCTGGAATTGATGAGTGCTGATCCTTTTCTGATACATCGCAAATTGGTTCAGTATGAAGAAAGTTTCTCTGTTGCCAAGAGCTTGTCTCAGGATCAAGGAGCTTCTTGTCAGATGCCATGGAATGCTGAGGAGACATTGTGGCTGATACATTACCCTAGGTGCAGGACCTCCTCGGGCCAGTCAACCAGGCTAGGATAACCATCATAGAAAGGCACAATGCAGGTTGCAGAATCTCAGAATTGCCTCCCACTCTGACCACATTGCACTCTCGTTCCTGCCTGTGACCATTTCAGTCACACGCAGTCCAGGTGCCACCTTGTCATTCCACCTGGGCAAAATGAACTCTTTTCTTTTCCAGTGACAAAAAAGTCCAAAACGGGCAAGTCCGTAAAGAAGGCGGCGGCCGATGAGCAGGAGGTGGCTGATGTGGAGCAGGGCGCCACCGAGGATGTGGAGGAGGCAAAGCCGGCGAAGAAGGCGCCTGCCCAAAAGGCAGCCGCGCCAGAGGTTGAGGAGGAGCCTGCAGCGCAAGCAAAGGAGCCTGTGAAGGCCGCTGGCAAGCGTGAGCGGACAGCTGGGATGAGCGTGCAGGGCAAAGCTTCAAAAGCAGGAGTCCTAGCAGAAAAAGATGGCTGATACGCTCTTATCGCACTCTCGACATCAAGTATCATTAAAAGAGAAATTGTCTTCTTGTGAGGCGGGGGACAACAGCGCATTCCAACACCTGGCACTTTCAGAGTATAGTCCCAGCAAAAGGATTCTTATGGAAGGCTGACGGTCTGGGGGACTCTGTTCGGAATTGGCTCTTTGAAAGTACCCGTCTGCTTGGCCCCACTCTCTGCAATGACCGTTGCCCCATTCTACGACGCAGCGAAGGCGGAACTGAAGAGGGAGTTCAAGGCCGCAGGCGATGTGGCGCTGCTGGCAGCGTCGCCCCAGCTGGAGCACCAGCCATCGCGGGACTGGAGCGAGAAGAATGAGAAGGTGCTGCAGGACTGGAAGCTGGAAGTGGCCACCAAGATCAAAGACTGCGATGCTCAAGCCAGGCAGCAGGTGGGACCACAACCTGAGCATGGCGCTCCTGAAGCTCAAAAGGTGCCCGTTCATTTACGGAGTTGAGAGGTGGAGCACGAAGTTCCTCAAATCAGGCGGGTCATCTCGCGCACTCTGGTGGGAATCTTGTCCATGATGCGACATCTTTCCAGATGTCACCAGCCGTCACCAGCTTTCGATTTGTACGCCGCTCCAAATTGCATCGTTGTCCGCAACCGGCCTGCATTTGAACACCTTGATCTTGTCACCTCTTACTTCGAAGTTCAATCGATGACACTGTAACAATCTGCCCAGCCACCAATCTTTGTGGGTTGGATCACACAGCTTTCATCTGACTGTCTCCATTGAAACCCTGCTCTTTCAACGCAGGGGACGCTCGGGCGGGCTCTTGTGATCCCTGCAACTATTCTAGGGGCCATGACTACTGCCAGCTCCAGCCTTTCGGCACTGGTCAAGGACACGCCCGCTCTCTCTTACGCGGCCGCCGCCATGAGCCTCGTGCTAACCATCCTGACTGCTCTGCACACAAGCCTCAACGTGAGGGCCCCGAGTCCATCCCCTTCTGCATGACCGAAGTTTCATCGTTTCTGAACATGTGTGTAGGACTGCGAAGTGTAGGTTGCTCAAAGGCGCCCCTAGAGAGAAGGCATGTGAAAGATTGGAGCGTCCATCTCGATTGTGCCGCAGCACTTGAAGTTTTTCCACAGTGCAGTGCGGCATGGGGGTGTTCTTCTGGAGGGGAGGGAGCCACAACGGACAGATGAGA
This sequence comes from Klebsormidium nitens, assembly GCA_000708835.1. Lineage (NCBI taxonomy): Eukaryota > Viridiplantae > Streptophyta > Klebsormidiophyceae > Klebsormidiales > Klebsormidiaceae > Klebsormidium > Klebsormidium nitens. Next base: position 78,239 of record DF237365.1, on the reverse strand, counting down.
ACGGACATCTGAGCCACGCTCCACTGATATGCTGGCAAATGCGCGTCAAATTCTGCAAGCGCCTGTCTTTTGACTCGATTTTTTTGAATCAAAGTTCTCGCTTGCAGCCTGAGAAGCAAGTCCAGACGTACCTAACGGCAAAGGACAAGTACGTAACCGTAAAAAACAAGATCGAGGCAACGCTGGCTATCGATGTGGAGCAACGGGGAGACACGGGCGCCCACTTTATCCTGGAGATTCAAGGTTTGCTTGACAAAGCAGACGACAGCATCAACCAGATCCAGGGGGGACACTGACGCGGGCTGGGGTATTGGTTTGCGAACAAAACGCAGCATGAGCTGCCAACGTTGCTTTTGATTACCGATATTTATCTTCCATCCTTTTACCTTATATATGTTTCAGCGTCAAACGTGTTGCATAGTTGGTAGATGAAGTCAGCATTGTAAAGAGATACTAATCTAGTCAATAACAAATCTAAGCACGTTTCTACAGGACAATTCTTGATTCTTGACGCTATCGAGCAGCGTTTATCGTTGTTGTTTTATGACTATACTGGGGTTGGCATTGCAAGTCAAATCAAACAATATCTGTTGGTTTTCTGTGAGTTGAGGAAAGTTACTTGAGACTTATCTGACAAATCTTTTAGATACGACAGGAGTCTTTGAGGAAGCGAAGAGTACAAGGTCATGCAGCCTGATGGACCATGCAAAATGAATTGAACGAGTTGTTGAACATTTGAAGCATTGCGAGACTAGCGAGTTGACTCCGAGGCTCCAGTGATCGAAATGTACCTGAATTCGATTTCGATACAACAGTGCGGCCCATGGCCACCAACTAGCAAGGGATCCTCGAAATGCATGATCCTCGACCTGCTTCAATAATTTAATCGAACTCGCGATGAAAAATAACAAAATCACGTCTTTTACCTGCAGTGCTGCAATATAATCAATACTATAGTCGCATTGCATTGAACAAATAATTCATGCATGTCACTAGACCGTCCTAGTGACTACGATGTCATGCAGCGCGCGCGCTCGCGTGTCTGTTCTCGAAGAATTGGCCAAATTTCGGCCTGACCATATATATGTGCATTAGATTTAACTAATGTTGCAAATGCCATGTACGTCGGACTGAGTGCCATACAGTGTTAATTGACTAAGCTTTGCAGTATACACTGAACGTGTGCAATTGAGTCCAGGGCCGGGTTGCGCAATATATCTGCTGCGCACATATTGCACTGCTATTGCCACTGAGTAACTCTGAGCTGCATCCGGTACATATGGTATTCTGACAGTCGCCTGGCAATGCACATGACGTTGAATGTGTCGACCTTGAAGTAAGGGCGTCCCAGTGATCAAGCAATACACGCGAAAAGGTCGGAATCAAAATCGTTGATACACTGGCGACGGGCCGCTACTAGGCCGCGCTGTAGTATCTCAGTCATTCTTGCAACACACCGTGCACAGTAATTGCCTGTCGGCCTGACTCGACATGATCCTAATTGGCTGGCATGCTTCTTAAATAAAGGACTGGTCAATCATGGCAGCACACGAAAAACGATTGATCATAAAAGGTGCGCCCATAATCGTTATTCCTCTTACCGGGCTACTAGAACAATGAGTCAACCGCCGAACAACAATGACTTCTTCTTCAAACCATACCCAAGCCAGACATCAAAAGATTAAGAACCTGAATTCTCAAGCGGTTGCCTTTGCTTCCCTGCCTGCAAGCTGACGCCACCAAAAACCTCCTCTTGTTCACTACTGGAAGGTCATCTCCGTATACCTTCTCGGTTTGCTCTGCCGCTGTCCATAAGCATCTGCATTCGAATCCAAAACCCCAGTACTCAACCCTGCGGACGCCGGTGGTCTCCACAGCGTGCTTGCAGAGGGCGGCCTACTGATGGCTGCAACCGTTGCAAGGCCCTGCTTGGCGGGAGCATACTCTGGGGGAGCAACTGCCTGTGACGAGTACATATACGGGGTCGCTTCTGCCCCGGCCAATGAGTACGGGCTCGCATACGGGTTTGCGCCGTACACATTTGGCGGTGGGGGCAGAGCATTTGCCTGCGGGTTGTTCAGCACGGGGACCCATGTGACGTCACCGCTCCCGTAAGCGTACGGCGGCAGGTGGCTAGGGTAAGGAGGCAAGCCGTAACCCCCCACCGGAGGCACTGCTGTCTGCCCATAAGGCAGCACCTGCTGTGTGGCCGCGTTCGGGACGTACTCATTGGCCATGTGCAGACCGGGAGAGGCCCGTCCAGTTGCCCCCGCACTCGCAGGCGGCCGATACTGCGCGCCGTAGTCCCCGGCCCCTGCGCCGCTTGAGCCGTAGGCTGCGCTCCCTGAGTTCCCGCCAAACCCTGGTGGCGGCCCCGACTTTGCGGCACCCCCCCGAGGAGTAGTCGCAGCATTACGGGAGCCTGGGCTGACTTCCGGTGCCAGGTCGGTCTGGACTTCAATCTCCCTCCGGGCAGCGGGGCGTGCCTCTGACGGCTGGTACTGCTGCCGCTTCTCTTCCCGGGGGGCCATCTGGTCCAGGGGCCGGGGTGACGTCATCGTGCCCACCGTTGCGCTTCTCCCCTGGGGGGCCCCTGCGCCCCTCTCCTGGTTCCCAACCGCCGAACGGTTGTCCCACCCCGTCGGTTGACCACCCCCGCGGTTGTACCCTGCTTGAGCCCCCTGAACTTCAACAGGCTGCTGCCCTCCGACGGCAGGACCCCATCTGGTCGGGGTGCGGCCCCTTGCAGCGCTTGGCCCGTCGCCACTCGTGAGAGGACCTTGTCCCTGCGGTGCGCGGGACCTGTGCTCCCCCCGCCCCGCCCCTGCCCCTCTCCCCACCTGCCCGTCCCCAGTGCTCCTCCCACCCCCCCTCCCACGGTTGGTGGCTACCGGGCCCCTTTCCTGCCCTTCGTCGCCCCAGCCAGTGGCCGCCCCTGGCACACTGTCCGCCCAAGCAGGGGTCGCTTTCTGCCCCCTTGAGTAATTGCCCCTCGCGTTCTGACCACCACCCTGGTCCCGGGTGTTGCTGTAGTCTGAGCTCCCGTTTGAGGTCGCTTGCCTGGAAGCAGCCGGCTGACCGCCCCAGTTCTGGGCGGTGGACTGGGGAGGGGGGAACTCCTGGAGCAACTCGAGGTTGTACTCAGGGGTGGGCAAAAGGGCGGGGTCTGACTGCGGCTGGCCTCTGCAAAGATTACAATACAACTCGTTTAAAAATCTGTTAACACACCGCGTAAGCACAGCAATCTCAGCATGTCGACTCCAATGCTGCTCGCAGCAGACATGATCTGGCAATCTACTTGCCACCAATGAACCAATGAATTTCCCGACAATCTGCATCTAGGCAAGACGTTCAAAAGGTCGTCACTTAACACCACCTGCTCATGCTGCACCAAAATGAAACAGGACTACTCACCCAGGAGCGCTCTGCATGGCCACAAAGTTGCGCCTTCCTCCCTCTGGGCCGTTCCTGAAACCCCTGCCCCCGCCCCTACCGCCTCGCGCGCCCCCATAGCTGGCACCTTCCCCCCTTCCGCCTCGATCATACCCGCCGCCTCTCCGGCGGCCCCTGCCTTGCTCACCGTCACCCCGCTGCAGACAGAGCAAACCAGTCAAGCCAGATCAGAGGAAGCTAGCAAAAGAGAGGTACCAATTCTGAAATTGTTTATGCTGATCTCACATACACTCAAAGATGCAAGACAGAGTGGGCTTGCAAGCACGTCACTGCTATGTATGTCAACAATCTCTAATCGGCTGACCCCCCGCCGGCTCAGGAAGAAACAGTGCAATGCATCTCACCCTCAGAGGTGGGGGGTCATTAGCCAGGTTCAGCTTCTCAAACATGTCGTGGGGCCACCGGTCAGTGGAGTCTGCGGATCCTTCCCACAGCTTCTTGCCCTTGCCAGGCCTGCACGTACAATGGCACCTCAGCTACAAACAAGACTTGGCTTGCACCCAATCCAGAGCAATCACCAGAAACCATTTGCGATGCATCAAGATGAGACGAAGACCTACAAAGCAAAGTGAGATGATTTCACAAGCAAATTAACCAAGAATAATGAAAGCATCATACTGCAAGGAGATCCTGCCTGGACACTCGTCAAAACCAGACGAGCTTTTGAGCACGTCTGAAAAGTGACTCCGAATGTATCAGGAAGGATGTCAAAAGAGGGGCACCACACCTCTTGGTCTCCTCCCCACCGAAGCGGTCGTCGTGCATGTAGAAGGGCCCCGCTGTTGGAACCACAAACGGTTCCGCTGGTTTCTTGACCTCCGCTTTTAGAGCGACCACTGGTTCCTCCCCTTCTGGGAGTGCCTCTTCGTCCACCTTGCCCTCATCGTCCAAATCATTGCTGTCGTCATCCAGCAAGTCGTCCCCTTCATCGTCTGCATCCCCGTCGGTCTTCTCCATTGTCTGCATCCCGTCGCTCTGGTATGCACCCTCTCCTTTGAAGTTTGCATCTGCATTTGACAAGAAGATAGAAGCGAGTTGGATCCAACTGAGAAGGTAGAGAAAAGAGGCAGGGATTGAGGGGCCACCGGTACCGTACTGTAATGGAATAGTACACACCAATCACTCAATTCTTAGTGAAAAGCGCCCACTAACTTTGAATATCAATATACAATCAAATTCAAGAAGTGGTGGCAATCAAATCAAGGAAATAAAAACCTAGTGGCAGGTTGGGCAAAGTGAACACTGAGGCACAAAACCTGCCTTTTCAATCTCTTCTTTTTCATGAATCTACCGACAAATTGCAAGATTGCTCAGAATCTGCTGAATTTACTTCATGAAAAGAACGCCTGGGAATAAATGCAATTGAGCAGACCAGCAAATCATCCTTTTTGAAACCTTGGCACAGCACCTGAGCATGCTACGAGCGTTGACCTCTCACCTGCGGTGACTCCACCGTGTGCCTGCTCTGCTTCACCTTCTGCTATGGAAATCCTGTCCTCCTCCTCCTCTTCCTCCTCATCTTCCTCATCACTTGCCTCCCGCCTGCGTCCTCGTAGCAGGCCCGAAGCGTCATCGCTTCCGCTGTTGTACTCCTCCTCCCCTGGCGAGTGATAGCTCTCATTGTCACTGAGCCGTTCCACATCTACCGCCTTCCTGTCTCCCTCGTCCTCCTTCTCCTTCTCTTCAGCATCATTGGAATTCTGCTGCTCCTCAACAACCCGCTTGCTTTCATCCTTACTTAAGGATGCATCATCGTCCGTCCTCTCCTCCCTCCCCTTGGCCCCTTCTCCCACAACATCTGTGCTGCCAGACGACGATACACCTTCTTTTGACGCACTTGCAGATTCGTCTGAAGCTGTCCCCTTTACTGCAGTTTTTGAGATGTTGCCAGGAGCGGTGTCTGTTTCTGCAACAGCTTCCACGTCTTGTTTACCACCATTCTCAGACTCCGCTGGTGCAGGCTTGGCGTCTTTCTCCACACCAGACTCGGCCATTATCAGCAGCCTGCTTCCTGAAAAGACGAAGACCTTATGTCAGGCCGACAGGAAGCAACAAGTTCCAGGAGCATGCTCACCATACTCAATTGCTCCAAAGACAGCACCAGGAAGTCACTCGGCATAAAACCAGCAAAGCCATCCTACCATGGTCTCTAATTTTATGAGCGCATGGCAATCTTAAATCAACGCGTCCAGTCTGAAACCAAAGTGAACCTTAAAGTGAGGGTAAAGATTGATATTGCAACTCTCGGACAGTCAGAAGCATCTACATTGCAGAATCCTCTCAATGGTTGCTTGCGAGTATGGGAATGTTTTGTGGGGCACGATTGAAATGACTAAGCAAGGCAAATAAAAAGCATTTGCGAATGGCCCTCACCAATTGAAAGAGTCTTGAATTGGGTCTACGGCGCAGCTCTTCCTGCAGTGCACGCCTGTCAGACCATCTTGAAGAGACCTCCCACACCCGTCGTAGGGTGGGTCAAGAAGGGCGCTGGCACGCTCCGACTGTTTATGAGAATGTTGCTTCCAAGTTTCATGGCGTGCAGTGTGAACAACGGTGTGATGCAAATGGCGCCCTAGCACTGTAGCAGCTAGGCTGAGCATGAAACCTTGCCATTGCAACTAGATACGGCGACCTCAGGCTCCAAGTCCAACTTCCAAGCTGTGAACGACGAATTCCGGTCCTGAGTTTCCCAGATTAGGGTTCTCTGCCACTGGAGCCAACTGGAGCAAAGGAAATTTCCTCAGCTAGAAAGCTAGAGCCTGAGGAAACTTGCGAGCCATGTAAGATTGTCCTCTGTTGCCAATGCCAGCGTTCCAGCAGCAGCTTGAATAGTTCACACAACCTTTCATCAGCATGCTTCGCAGGTAATCTGAAACAGCGCCATTTCGCAATCAGCATCTCTGATTGTGGAACTCTTTCTGCGGGGGTGTGATGATGGGGGGGCACCATCTTGCTGAGCTGTTGGAAGAATTGGGCTACGGGAGCCGGCTCGATCCTAGTGGGCTGGACTGGCCTTTCCAGTATGAAGATACACGACCAGTCATGGAGTGGATATGTGCCAACCTCTCCGCAGCAAATGTACTAACCCAACAAGAGGTTGCTCTATACATGGAGCTAGTGCAAGATGGAAAGGTAGGGCACTTTTTGCTGAGCTTCCTTTCCTTGCAAGCACTTTGGACGCTTTGGTGTTGGGGGACATGACAATCTGCAATGCAAGGTCCAGGTGTTCCGTGCATGGAACTTGTGGCAGAAGAACGCCATTTCACTAATCACCATATCACTGACAATCCTGAAGAAGCACCACACACTCAATGGTGCAGGTTCTGGAAGGGGAAGACTTGGATGCTGCATTTGCAAGCATCTCAGCATTCGAGTCGGACCGCTCCATTGCGGACGCCGTGCTGGGGGTGGAAGAGTCTGCCAAGCTGCTGCGGTAGGCCCCCCACGCTGTGGCTCTTCCGCTTGGTACTGGGGGAATACCAGCCCCATGATAGATCCTCGTGAAAGCATACCGCAAATAGTTTCTTGTTGCAGAAAGTCACCTGCCAAGAGGCTTACAGAGAGGCCTGCTTGTGACGGATCGGTAAAGCTCCCCTCCTTCATGCAGGGAGGAGACTGCGGCGCTGAGGGCGGAAGCGGAGGCGCTTCGGCAAAGGAGCCAGAGGATGCTGGCACAGCGGGACCTGCTGGCGGCGCAGGACGCGGAGCTGGTGCACAAGCGCAGGGTGGTGGCCAAAACAGCGGACGCTAGTAGGAGGGCCAGGCTGGCGGCTGTAGAGGACCAGCTGGCCAAGCGGAACGCAGAGGTAGGCGCGGCCCTGCTCGCAATGACCAGCGACTCTGTCAAAATTGTAATCAATGGTCAGGGAAGACACATGCAGAAGATGAGGTCCAAGGATGGGCCGTTGACAACACCAAACATCTTGTCGGGTCACTACAACCCGTCACAAAGTTTTGAACCACGGTAGTTAGTTTGATCTTTTCGAACATGGGGCCCGATTTTGTTTCAATTGGTGAAACCCTTCTTTCTGGCGACAATTATGATGGTGTGCAGTGCCTCTGATGCAGTGTTGGGTCTTTGCTTCGAAAGGTGGCAGGTGTTGTGTATTCTTCCTTCTGGGAGAGCACGCACTACCTGCAGGGCAAATGGATCCGCATTCGCGCTTAACACGAACATGAATCTGACAAGCCCAGTTTGCACAGATCAGGGTAGTTTTGGAGACACAAGACTCAAGGACGATATCTTCTGCTCAATTGCAGATGAATCAGGTTCTGGAGGACTTGGCGAGCGCGGCCGAAGAGCTGGCCGGCCACCACTCTCAGGACGGGGACCAGGTCTACCTGTCGGTCCAGGACATGAGAAATTTCACCTCCCAGGTTTGTCACAGATAGCCTTGATGAAACTGCCGCAATTAAAACCCCGCTTATCAGATAGCTTGCTGTCTTCAATCCTCCTGGCTCAGATTGGCTTCATTCGTTCTGTTTTTCTCTGTGCTTGTGAGAGCTTTCCGTTTCCTCCTGATTCATCATCTTCGTGCAGGATGCTAGCTGTTCGCATCAGCTGGACGCGTACTTCACGCGCCAGTTCCACGAGGGGCCCACAGCGGTGGTGGCGCGGCAGGGCATAGCGGACTGCTCCTGGGTCGTGCTGGATGACCTCAGTGACCGGTTCGTCAAAGGTACACATCCAAAGACCGATTTACTGAAAGGGCGACCAGGAACATCTATTCAATGCGCGCGCGACTTACTCAGTGTCTCTGAAGCTTTTTATCATCAGCTGGTCCCTCGTTCAATTGTACAGTAAACTTCAGCAGAAGCCTTGTGGCCCGTTCTGTTGCGGGTATCTCATAGACAACATTGAAATGGAGCTTTGGGAGCATGCCAGCAGTGAGCCAGTCTGAAATGTTCAACTGTGTGCGCATTCTGAAGCCAGAGCTTAGCCAAAAACTTTCGAAACATCACATCAAGCTGGGTTCCGAATTGACGTTTTATGATGTACTTCGTTTAACTTCCTTCTTGCTTGTTGCAGCATTCAGAGCTTTATCGACACTTTGTTGACCATGTCGACCTCACCTTCTCGCCCTTTTGAAAGGCTGCAATCCCCTGAGAAACCTACCGTTTCACTATCTTGCGAACTATATCGTTGGACGACTTTCGCTCCTTTGCAGGCGAGTCAGCGTCGACGTACGCGCAGCGCGTGCTGGAGCTGCGGCGGCTGCGCGCCATCTTTGGCATCAGCGAGCGGCAGTGGGTGGACGCCCAGGCGGAGCGCGCGCGCCAGCGGGAGGTCCTGCGCGTCGCGCGCCTGCAGCAGGCAGAGAGCCAGCAGCCCGCACACCTGCGCAGCGGCACGGATGCTCTGCGGTGAGCCAGCGGCGGCACATCCGGGAGGGAGTGTGTGTGGATGCGGTGTGCGTTGAAGGGGGGCTGAATGAGTTGGTGAACCGGCCTCCGAGTCGTTCCCCAATGCATGACGGGGCCGCCGTCTTTGTTAGTTGTTTGTTATTCGGCAGCAAGGAGAGGAGGTTCGGAAGCTTTTTGTCTGACAGTAAGAAGAGGAGAATCGAAAGGGATCTCTCTCAAAGAGCGGAAAAGTCCGAATGGTGTGGCGATTCCGTCCGTTGTTGAGTTCACAATGCGCAGAAACTGGGTTAAACGGAAGGAGTCGAAAGCGATTCTTGCGAAGCCCCCCTTAACTTGAAATTCAGAGCGACTTCTCTTCTCTACCTGGGCCGAAAATAGAGCAGAAAGTAAAGCCCCGCCTTGCGTTTCGTCGAATCTGCAGAAGACGCCCGCAGGGCCTCGGTCAGCCAACGGCCCTGACGAAAGAATATATCGTCTTCCAGGCGGCGGCAGGCTGACGCAGAGGCGGCACTGTATGGTGCGCGCGGCAAGGAGGCGGCGTTGCGGGAGGGCGCAGTCGCGGCGCTGTGCTGGGACCTGGCGGCGCTGCAGGACACGTACATCCTGGAGGGGGACTACGACCTCAAGATCATGCGCCACGAGTACTACCTGCAGCAACAGAAAAAGGTGAGCGCATAAAAGGGCGCGAGGATCGGACAGCGATTACGAGGCGGCACATGCCCAGGGACGAGCCATGGGCAGCTTCTATTGCTCGAAAATCCGAGCCGACCCTCCGGAACACAAAATATCGAACCGCTGACGACTTTTAGGCTGGCACCCTTCTTGAACGTTAGAGCGATCCGGAATCTTTTCAGACTCCGTTTCTTTGAGTGCGATCAAGGTGTATGCCGCCTTTGTGCTAGTAATACTTGGATACCCACTTCTTCCGTAGCTGCACTCCGGCTCATGCTGTGGTTTACTTTGGTGTGCAGTTCATTGGGTACCTGGTGGCCCAGCAGGCGCGCCACCTGTTCCTGCAGCTAGCGTGCTACATGGAGCAGTGCGGCCACCGGGGAGCCCACGACCTGCTCTGTGTCGCGCACCGGGAGGTCGAGGCACTCGTGCGGGCGACCGAGACCAGAAGTGTAAGGAAGTCTTAGTTGCCGCTTCGTCTGACGTTGTGTCCGTCGTTCGTTCAAAGTTTGTCTCGACCTGATCGAGACATCGTGCTTTTGACTTTGGGTTGGTAAATGAACAGGGGGCTTCTACACACCTCGTGGCATGCAGTCGGCGAACTGGGACCGCAATCGTGTTTGCACCTGGAGTGCTGCGCTCAAACCGGGCAGATGGGCCTCCTGGTTCTTGTGGGTGAAGGAAGGAGTCATCCGCTCGAGCAACGACGTGAACGTTTTGAATCGTAGCTTTCGCTTGCGGAAGATTTTCCCGCCATCGAACTTGCTAACGGAGAAGTCTGTACATTCTGCAGGAGCGTTGCAGCGAGTTGAAACGACTTGCGACCCAGGCGCAGGCCCCAGCGGTGATTGACGAAAGGGATCCCCTGCTGAGCCGACTGCGGGATCTGCTCGGCAGCGAGAAAGGTGAGGGGGCCGTCAGCAGGCCGGTGGGCTGTGTTGTCAAGGAAGCAGAAAATAGCGGTCACATCCAAAGGACTTCTCTTGCCAGCTACTCGAAGGTAAAACGTAGAGTATAGACCGGTCTCCAGGACGCCGCAAAATTGCGACACTGTCAAATGGCGAGGCGGTTCTTTTTGTTACGTTTGTTGCAGTTCAGAAAGGGAGTGCAAGGGCCTCTCTCCAAGAGCGAGCACTCGTTGATGGTTCTGCTACATTTCTCTTGGAGCCAGATTTCACCATTGAGCCGATTTACTGACACTGTGCTGGTCGATGTTCAAGAATAGCAGTCCGAACGCTGTACGCCAGTATTCCTCCGGGTAAAGTGAGAGCAATAAAATAGCCGTTCGCATGTCCAGTGCGCCTCTACCGACCTTCGAACCAGCTCAGCTTGCCGAAGAACTGTCTTTTCTTAGAAAAGCCCCTTACACGCGCCTGCTCCCCGTGGCCATGCAATTTGCCTGCATCACCAACCCGATCGTGACTTAGCTCTAGCTCGAACCCTTGACACTTCGGATTCGCTTGCATCGCAAGTTGTCCGGACAACTTGCAGCAGCGAAAACCATTCTCCAATCACGTGTCCTAGTGGCCAGTTGGCAGCTCGCTCTTCTCTGAGTACTTGATATATAAGCAGACAAGCCGACTGCTTGGCCTGTGTCTGCGAGGTATGATCTCATACGCTCGCCCCGCGCTTCTCTCCGCAGATCGGTCGGCCGGGCCCCCCTTGGCGACTGCGGACGCGCTGGTGCGGCGCCTGCGGCAGCTGCAGGGCGACGTGCGCGCGCAGCGGCGCGAGCTGGACGAGCGGCTGGCCACGGACAAGCGGGACGTCACCGCGGACCTGTACGGCCTCATCCACCAGATGCAGCGGCGGCTCTTCGGGGCGGCCGCGACCGTGCAGCCAGTGCTCACGCCCCCGGTACGTGATGGTGCTGAGACGATGATCAAGCCTTCGGAAAAATGTGTCGTCAGCGTTTAGATCTCCCTATTCTCCTGCCCACATGAAAACGAGGACAAGCGGTTCCTGATTTGATCATTGTTGGAGGAAGACAAGCAGACTTGATATCAAGACAAGCGGCGGGACGTGGCATGCTGCCATTGAGCGTGCCGAAGTAAGCGATAAGCCTGCGTCCTGCTGACCTGGGGACCCGCCCGTTGCTGTAATTTCAGAACGAGGTCGATTGAGCTCTTGGGCTGGCCGTTGCTGTTCTCAGAGCCAGTCCGGGAGCAAAAGCGACGCGCCGTTTGAAGACCGTGGGCTCGTGTGTTGCAGGAGGTTCGGGACGCTCTCTCGGAACTGGAGGCGGCCAACCAGGAGCTGTCCGGGGTTATCGAGAAGGTGTCGAACGAGCACCGCCACCGCGCCGAGATCGTGCGGCACCACCCGCACGAGATCGGCCTGGAACGACAGGTGGGCACCAGGGTCGGCCGTGGTGGGGAAGCGTTGCCAATATTGTTCGTTGCAAGCTCTGCTTGAAAGCGCTGGCTTCTGAGGCACCTAGAGGCAAACGGTGCCTTTCGTTAAAGTCGGTGACTTTGCTTGGTGGACTTTCAACGCCGTTGCTTTAATGCTTCTGGTAGTACCGCTATTGTTCGCGTCGTAGGCTCGTGACCTGAAACGTTTCTACGTGTGCAGGTTTTCGTCGATTTCTTTAGCGCGCCCGATCGTCTGCGCGCGCATGTTCACGAGCTTCAAGAGAGGGTACGAGCGCACGACATATCCGCGGACTTCCTCCAGCGGACTGCTTGAACTGCGCATCTGTTGCGAGCCATTGCCTTATGCGAAGGTTTGGCTTCGCTTGATCAGCAACATTTGATTTGGGAGGACGGTATTAGCACCTGAATGTTCGTTTCACAAAAGAGTCGAAGGAGAGAAGCATATTCGCTGGCGTTCTCCTGATTGATGATGTTTCATCTCCAATCCTTACATTGTCTCAATAAAATGTATGCGCTGGTAAGAAGACTCGAGCAGGGATGATGGTGCTGCATGACTGGAAGATTTTTCCGTACTGTAATTATAGGGATTCACTGGCGCGCCGGCCAGGCGACTTGGGAATGGTCCGGCAGTCCGGCCAGGTGTTACGGTTGTGGCAAAAACTGGAAGGATATATAATTCACAGTGCCCATGTTATTTATGCCTGATGCGCAGCGCCGGTGCGTTGTGCACTCTTCGCGCGTGACGGTGTGGGGCCAGATTGCATGCATGAGTACATGGATATAAATTTGTGTTTAGATAGATGAGTTACTCAGTTATCAGTCATTGCTATAGTTTATGTCAATCTTACATGCGCTGCACAGCATGCAGGCTATAACCGTCAAATACGCGGCTTTCAATGGCACGAACGGCCGGCTTATACAGTCAATTGGCATAGATACAATTCGATCATTGATTGGATGTCGTCGGGTCACTGAGTCCGACCGCGTGCGACTTTGGTAACTTCTAGTTGATTAACGCGCCCTTAGCCACCGGCCATGGCCGCATGGAGCACGGTCTCCGGCAGACCCGGGATAGTTTGTTGACTCTGCGGCTTGCTACGGCTGCAATTCATGTCCAAAGACTCAAAGACCCTACAACCTACGACATGCAATAAGCAACGATCTACAAAAATTTTCTAGATGTAATTTGTTTAGTTCAAGTAACATTGCTATTAGCATGCAACTGACTAGCTACGGAGACCTACACGACGGCTGGCCGGCATCTGACTGCTTTTTTGACAACTCATTTTATTTGCGATCACGGCGGAACTTTTATACCGCGGCCTCCGCGTATATTTGCATGCTTGCTAGGTGCCAGTCGAAAAGCCAATGCGCACATGCGCCAGGTCGATGCATGGAGACCAGAGTCACTCGCGGCATGGTAGCTCTGGTCAAGAATCTCAATTGTGCACGACGGTCCATCGCGATGAACTCAAGAGGACACAGTGACGGTTTCTATGCCCAGCCAGGCACTGACATCGATCATATATGTGCAAACGTACTAAGCAATTCGAAAATCTACATGAATGAAGTCGATTGCTAATTCGACAATCAACAATCATTATTGACCTCAATACTGATGCCACGTGGTGGTTTGATACAAACTTCTAGAGAGAGCTCAGTCTTATGAAGTCGGAAGAATACTAGGGTTAAAAAGTACTGATCGTAGATCTTTGACTTTCGACTTACGCCTAATGGAACATTCGGACCCACCCTCGCCAAACACACAGAGATCTGTGCCGGGATTATTGGCTCATGTCAGCGTCACATGCTATCTATAAACTGTGGAGGAATCTTACGACTCATCCCAAACCTTAAGACTCTCCTTGCAAAACTGTGAACTGCGAGTCCGCGTTCGAAGCTGTGCAACGCGGCTTGTGTTTATTCAATCTTTTGTTGCCGCGCTGCTTCTGCAGCATTCGCATTAGACTCACAATGTCCTTGCCACTGCCAATTTCAAAAAATGGCGTATCTAGTTGGCCGGCGCCACGTTCTGGTCCTTGGGGAAGGCCCAGTAGCCGACCACGGCCGGGTACACCCCCTGTGACGTGGCCATCAGGTACGAGAAGCCGCCCACGTTGGGGAAGTAGTACCCTGACGTCACCTCCGCGTCCGGCCTGGCCGCGAAGATGCGCTTCTTCTCCTTGGTGATCAGGTTGTGCGCCCACAAGTAGTTGTTGGGGTGCCCGTCGCCGTCCTCGCTGATGAACAGCGTGCGGCCCTCCACGTCGATGCCCACGTTGTCCGGGGCGCAGATCTCGTCGGGGCTGACGTCACCCGTGGCGGCGTTGAACGCGGCGGGCGGGCTGATGAGCTCGGGGTACATGTCCGCGGCCACGTAGTTGGACCCGACCTGCCCGTTGTACTGCAGGTTCAGCCGGTACACCACGCCCCCGGGGATCTTCTCCAGGCGCACGTGGTTCGGGCCGCCTGCGGGTAAAGTGCGTTTTGAGTGAGCGAGCTAGCGGCAAGAATCCGCGCTTAGAGTTCGCTTTCTTGGACGAATCTGCACGCTTCTCAGACGACTGCAAAGCTGTCAACGTCATTGATGCCTTTCAGTCGCATACGGGCTGATGGGCTGATGAGCGCCCGCCCCTTTAGAAAAAGCAGCAGACCAAACGGGCCCATAGTAATTCATTTCTGCAAAGGGAGTAGATAACAAGTGGCCCTCGGCGTGGCGCTCGAGAGTAAGAAGCTCCTCCTGAAGGCTTATATTCCTCGTTTTGATGAAGCAGTACCGTGCGAAAGTGGATCGAGGACGCCTGAGTGGGTAGCCGCCTCAAGGTGCTCAACAAGGCATGGCAAGTCAACAGCCATCAAGCAAAGCACGGCGTGCAAAAAGGACCACACAAACAACACCGAGGTAGGGAGCGCACCCGCATCGTAGGAGAACTGGACGTTGGGGTTGTCGAGCATGCTGCGGTCGACGGTGGTGCAGCCGACGAACAGCGAGTTGGACTGCGGGTCGAAGGCCATGCCCTCGAACTTGGAGAACTCGGTGGTGGCACCGACGTAGGCAGCCATGCGGCGCGACTCGAGCACGGAGGCGAGGGGGCCCTTGCCGGGCTTCAACTGAAAGGGGCAGGGAAAGGAAGCAACAGGTTGAAACAATCTGCAGAAGCCAGGGGCCCATCGAGTCACCTTTTATTTCTACTTCGAGCGCATTTCAACCGGACACCATTGGGCAATTTTGGAAACCTTGAGCAAGCAGAGTTAGATGTATAAACTGACGGGTACTCGTAATGAATCAACAGGACGGAGGCTGTGGCTTTCGATGCTGGAACCACAAAAGAACCTCGTTCAATATTGCTTGATTCAGCAGCTCCATTTCGAGCTGGCCCAAAGAACTTGGAAGCGCGGGGCACAGGAGTACTGCCTACGTTTGTGAAGAAAGGGAACCCGGACTGCCTTGTTTGACTTGTCCGTCCTGCGGGACCCAAAGCTCATATGGACGGAGGCGGCCGCCGGCTGACGCCCATCGAGTGACCAGACCCGATCTCCACAAACATGATCACAAACATTTCGCTTCCTCTATTCCCGACTTGACCCCTGGTGTAAGAGTGGTCAAGCGTTACCTACCCGCAGCCACTCGTGGATACCGTCAGCCTCAACGACGACAGACACGTAACCGGCGGGGGGCGAGTTGGGCGTGCCGGTGCCGGCTTGGTAGGTCGGCTCCTGGTAGTCGAACAAGTCCTGCGAACAGATAGCCGTAGCGGGGGGTCAATCGTGGCCATTCAGCCTAAGGGATCATTGGCTTGCAAACGTAAAGCCACCTTGGAAATTCAAAGGGCGTGCTTGCGTGCGGGGGCTTGTCGTCATGTCATGTGCTCACTGAACTTCGTACTTTCGGAGGGAAAGTTCTGACAAGAAGAACTGATCGAAGCAAAGGAAAGAAGAGCAAGAAGTCAGAACGCTTCGCTTCTAAAGCTGAAACTAACTGGAAGGTTTATCCCTGGGAAACTAGTGCACGAAAAGGCAGTCTCGTCAAACTGCCCTATCCGTGTTGGATTTAAGTGGAGTCTTAGAGCGGAGACTGGGCCGGCTCACGCAACCGACGAGTCATAGCAGAGTCGCTCGCATCGCTCTCCGGATCAACATCACATGTCAAAACAGGACGCTCCAGCACCACTGATTTTCAACCGTCAACAAGTAGAATAGACTTCGTCACAACAAGTGGGTCATCGCCTGGATTATCAAAAATGAAGCACGGCTTCTTCACTGAGCAAGCGGTGGTAGCTCGACCAGCAAAGAAAAGGGCCGAAGTCTCAAAAACGATGTTTGCCGCGCCGCGACTGACCTCGAACCTGGCCTTGGTCTGACTGAAGGTAGTGCCGGCGATCGCCGCCTGCACGAGGCTCTCGTCCACGTCACCGCCCTCGGGGTTGAGCGGAATCCACGAGATTTGGGCGGAACCGCCGTTGGAGGCGCTCGTCTGGGTCCACTTGGCGGCGTACAGCTTGCCCTGCAATACAGCCGGAGACCGCGGTACCTTTACAAGTGCTCCCGAGAAGTGCGGCTGACTTCCGTTAGCGGAGGAAAAGGGGAGGGGGCAGCACAGAAGTAATTACAACAGTACGGTCGATTGAAAAAAGGAACAGGGGTGCGGCTTTGAAAAGAAGGAGCAAAAACTCGTGACGAAGATGAGAGCGCTTCACCCTAGAAACAGGGGCCACCGAGAACCTAGCGTGCGCAGGAATAAAACAGGAACAACGCCTCGAAGTTAAGCACAAGCGTCCTTTCCCGCATGATACGAGGAAGCAAAAATTCGACTTTTGAGACAAGGAACATAAGACGAAGAAGCACAAGACTTGGATGAAGACACAGAAGTCAAAGCGTTCGCCTTTCCGCCGGGGCGGAGGTGTTACCTTGCGGAGGTCCCCGGGGACCGTGGCCTTGAACATGTAGAGCGCGCCATTGCTGCTCTGGTCCTCGCTGATGTACACGGTTTGCTGCACACGGGAATGATAGGAACCGACGTCAGCCCGTGAAGGATTCGCGGGTCTCGGCACCTCAGCAATCGGCGGATGTGAAGCGCTCAAGACAAACAACGACAGAGGATTAGCCGATTTTTGAAATTTGAGAGCAATGCTCCTCAGAAATTCTTCTTGAGGGTAACGGGAAACTTCAGACTGGAGCCTCTAGTTAGGGGCCAACTGATGCCAGAGCGATTTGTTGCAGATGTGCAGAGTCGATGGGGCCGACTCGAAAAGCTTACACGAGATGTTCGAGTTTGGCGATACGAAAGAAAGATCGCAGCGTGCATGGCAATCTGTTCCGCGTGTTTATTCTGACCTGATCAGGCATGACGACGAGCATCTCCTTGCCAGAGCGGCCCAGAGCGTAGCGCTTGGCGACGGTGTAATCTCCCGCGGCGTTGGTCACGTCAACCTCCACCGCCCAGCCGTACCTGGACATTCGGAGGCACACGAGACATGACTTTCCGGTCTTCTTCTTGCAAAACAAAGGAGTTGAATCAAGGCGAAAGCGAGCTCAGACCAACGCAGTGCCCAATCAGAGGTTTTCTCCACACATTCGCGATAAGCCCACGTTCGATTATCATCGCAAGAACCGACGCGTTTGGATTTGCATTCTGCCAACGTTCCTGCTCGATATGATAACATTGGGTCACTGTTACTTCGCCTTGCCCTTCTCGCCATCACACCGTTCAACAACACACACTTGGGAAGGGCACGCACCAGTAGGGGGACACGTCCTTGGGGTCGGACAGTCCGTGGATCTTGGCCTGGTCCGCGATGCCGCTGTCCGCATACGGCTTGCCGCGCTTGGAGCTCGCCGCCAGGTTCTGGCCCCACACCAGGTTCGGGTAGCCGCGGGTTTGGGGCGTGTTCTCCTCTCCGCCCAAGTGGGTCTTCCAGGGGGTCAGAGTGCCGCTGCAAGGGCGCCTGGAAAAGGGAGAGAAGCCCTTCAGTTTGTTGTACTGGTGATCTACGAAGCGCCTGCGTTTTCGGGTTTGGCGAATCACGAACTGGTTAATGCACAGGTGAACAATGCACAGGGTGACGATGAGCAGGTGAACAATGAACAATGAACAGGTGGTCGAAGAAACCAGAGTAGTTCCGGACCTTCGCTCTCTGAGGCGGAGCAGTGTCTTTGCCTTGGTCGAAGGGTTCAAAAGTGGTTTCCAACGACAACAGGTTGAATATGGAAAGTCTGTGGGATTGAAGAAGCAGGAAGGAAACACCAATATCTGGTTGTCGGGGAGTCACACTTACCACATGCCGAAGATGGTGTTCTGCTTCACGAACTGAGACTTGACGGGCGTCAGCGTGCCGTCGGCGCTCTGGGTCAGCTCGGTGATGTACATTGAGCCGGCAACCCTGCAGATCAATAAGCGGTGTCCGGTGAGCAATCGTCTTTTCGCTTCTACCTGTATGCAAACGAATTTAGGACGTGGGATGGGAAAGGAGTTTTACTTTACCGTTCAGAAGCCGAGAGGAACAAGTCGGCTTGTCTTCTCTAAACTTGGAACCGACAATGATCTCTTTTCTCAATATGGCGGCCAGTAAGCACCTCTGGGTGCTCGATGAGAATCTGAACACTCAGTAGGAAGAATGTGAGACAACTGTCTCCCGGCATTAGTTGAGAAGTATGCAAGAAGTCTCAGCATGAGGTTTCTCGACTCATGCCAAGAGCAATCGAGAGAGCATGCGAGACAGAATGGGAGGGAGTCTTACTGCTCATTCTGGGTGACTGCCCAGTACTTGCCAAACTCCTCAAACAGGCTGGTTCTATCGAATGCCGCCACCTTGTCCGCGGCCCCGCTGCCTCCGATGGGCGCACCGGCAAAGTTGAGGACTTGGGCGAACTGGTAGCCACCATAGTTCTTGTTGCTCTCGAGCATGACCTTATAAGGCTGTTACAGACAAGGAAAAAGTAGTTGAGAGATGCAGAAACAGAGGATGGAAGAATAGTCTTGCTTTTGTCTCAGCACCACCTTGTAAGTGGTCTCTGAGAAGATGGAACTTGAAAAGAGGTCGGTTGAGCGGACTTGGATAAGAAATCCGCCAGTGTCTCAGACACACAGACGAACTGCTGAAGTTGGTGAAAGAGTTGATAACGATTCAGTAGACTGATAGCCCTTCAAGAGGTATAGGTGCTTCTATTGTCAATGTCAAGGGCGATAACGGCACTCACGATTGGCAGATACTGCAAGTTGAGAGAAGGTATGACTGAGCAATTGGAAAATGTTTCCTGGAACACAGTAAAGAAGCTGAGAACCTCCCTTCAGAAGGTTCAAACTGGAGAGAGTGAGTGCAGTAACTTGAAGTTCAGAGGTTCCGCAGGACTACAGTCCAAGCTTTGTTTAATGCCGTTCCCATTGCCATGTCAATGTCCACTCAATTCTGAAAAAGCTTACAGCACACAATCAACACACCGAGTTGTTGTCCTTGACATGGGGCCCAGGCTCCTTGTGTTTGAGGAGGCTGCAGAATCTTGAGAAACACTGATGTAGAAATCCAAAGACAAGCTGCAACTTAGGGGCTGTGGTGTCCCTCTGACCATCTCCTGACGGGGTGCCAGAAACTTAAATGAAAAGCTCTGCACTCCAAGATAATGTTTGAGTCCTACCTGAAGGGTCTGTCCATTAACGGTGACCTGGCTGTCAGCAGTGAAAGTGCTGAAGGGGCCTGCTCCGATGCCTCCGAAGGTCACACTCTTCTGGCAGCTGGGCTCCGGGCCAGGGGTGGAGCTGCAACCCCCGGGGCTGGGGCAGCAAGTGCTCTTGCTGCCGTCGTTGTTGTAGCACTGCACACAGCACACAAGGGAGACCATTTTTGACACAATGTTGTGATTAGGCAGAAAAAAAGCCAAGTGGGTGTTCACTGCTTTTGAGGTGTGGATCATAAAAGAGGGAATGGCTGTAGCAGAATTTCTGACCACGAGATGCATCCATTGTGGAAGCAAGGCAAGCCGTAGCAATGGAAAGAGCATATACTAATGAACACTGCCCAATTGCCGGTAGTTCAATTGTTTCGTTGCTTTGCACCCCTCAATCCTGTCAAATCTGGCAGCGGTTTGCACTTAATCTCCATCATTGTGCAGTTTGCAGCATATAGTATCACTAGTCACTAGTAGGGGCTGTACTGGCAACTTCAAACCAGATTGACTTAGCCCCTGATGCCCCATTACTGGGAGATTCATCATTTGCAGTAGAACTGCAATCAACTGAACAAAGTCTATGCTCAATAGAGCTTTCAGGAAACCCTTCCAAGTGGTCTGAGAACTGTACCACCAGCAATAAGCCCAATCAAACTTGAAACCAGGAATGCATTGGGCAACTCATGAGCGGAGCTAGACCTGGTGTACACTCTAGATTTTGCTAGCACTAGTCAATTGTTCTCATACATGAACACATGACAATCTCTCACTCACCGGATTGGGCCGGTTTGCTGGGCACGACTGAAGGAGAGACCGACGTCCCAACACAGGGTTGGCTTCTGAGCCCTGGAAAGCGGAGACCGCTGAGCTCGAAAGAAGCAGCAGTCCCACCACACAGACGATAGGGAGGGTGTGAGAAGCCATGACTGCGGCGCTCATGAGAAGGATTGGGATGCAGCTCGTTTTGGAAAGGTATCTCGGAAGTAATCAACACGAGAAGCTTCTGCAAGCTTTTGTTCTCCGTTTCATGTATCTGGCAGTGGCAAGAATGTGGGGGCTTCCGACTGTATTTCTGAGCAGTCGGCTGTACTGTGCATCTGCAGATGCCAAGTGGATCATGAGTGCTCAAAGATGTCGCCATTGTGGAGACTTCGGAACTCATCTCAATCAGTGCAGAGCCGGGCTAGGTAGTTGCTGATTCGGGAATCGAATCTGGTATAGCGTAATGCTCAGGCTGTCAACGGCAGTGAAGGCGGTGTTTCACTTCGACTCTGGAGTCTGTCGCCCTGCCGGAGCCTGGATACAGCTCTTGTCGTGATGTGTCAGACTACGGCACCTTTAGAGCCCACAGCTAGATAGGTAGGTATTCTTCAGCGCGGAATGGTGATCGCCAAAGACCTCTACCTCCTGGACACTGGTGACTGGAGTCACTCGTGACTGGACCCAAACAGGCAAAGCATTGTTGGTGTCATACAGTGTGATCGTCAATCATGACAAGGGACAGGAAGATAACTCTAGAGGTACCTACTATACTTGGTACTACTTGGTACTACGCTGTGCAATTTAAGTACCTAGATACGCTTGAGCACGCAGGGGGATCCCGCAATGAAGTAATACCGGTAGGTAAGAAGCTCTGTCGGCGGAGTGACTTTGTGCCGGCCGGTGAACCGGGATGTGCAAGGTACCGTGTAAGCACTGTACAAGATAGGTACCCTTTAACTGTACAAGCGAACAGGTACCATGCGTACTGAACACGGTACCGGTATCTACGGTATAGGTAGGTACCGTATGATGGATCATGAAGTCCGACCAAGGAGGGCGGCCGGAAACCAGGCTCTACTGGATCCACTGAGTACGGTACCTAGTAGGCCACGCAAGAGGCACGCGGACACCGTCCAGTTTGACTAACTGGGCACTGATTCAGACTACCGGGAACCTCACCAACACAAAAAACCTAAGAATATGCCTAAGCCGTTAGTGTAAACCCTAATCGTAGTGCAGTAAGAGTAAGGTGGCACGACCCTAACAAACCGTCACAGGCTTCCAACATAACCCTAATGTCTCAGAGGGCCCCGGTTGCTTGCCGGCGGTTCCAGGTCCGATCAGTAGCAAACCAGCGTCCGCAACGTTTTCCCAAGAAAAGTTCGGCTGCTTTGTCCGTTTTGCGCCACCGAGTACTACCTAGTAGGTACCATATACGAACCGTCCACGGTCCGATGCTTGCAATCTTGGAGTCTAATACTGTAGAATATACGGTATTAGAATTAAGGTACCTACTCGGGACACATGAGTTAGGAGCGGCCAGGTTTCAGTTACCGTACTGTAGGGCAGCAGCACCGCCGACCGGTACCGGGTACCGCCGAGAAGTCCGGTTGTCTGGAATCTGTGACCTGCATGTGTGGACACTCAGAATATTCTTGCTAGGGTAGTCTCCAGATTCACCCCTGTCACCCGTCTATTTCAGCGTGCAACCGAATTTATGGATAAAAGCAGACTACGATCCCGCTACGATGCAACGGTTTGGCAAGAATGGCCGGAGGTCCGAGCCCGGGCCTTGAAAGAGCGGTTTTTAACTTGATAATTGAAGCTACATGCGGGTTGGTAGAGATACTTGGGACAGATAGCATTCGCAATAAATTAAATGACCCCGGCCCCGGCATACCGAAACTGCTTATGAGCCTACGGCATCATGTCATCATACAGGCTTCAACTAGCCCGGGGTCACCTAGCCAAGGTCAGACCGTCGATTTTGCCGGGCTAGGTTTCGCACCGCGAGACAGACCCTCCCTGGGGGGTAGAGATACGACAGACATGGTGTACCTACCTAACGGTACCTACCTGTGGTACATGCTGTCGGCCGAGACGGCAACCCAAATCACTGTACCCAAACTTGTACCAACCATTGCGGAGGCTGCAACACCGGTACATCCTCCGCGCGCCTTTTACATTGAATAAAGCGCCCACTATCATGTTTGGCCATATTGGTTCTGGCCCGCTGCGCTCTACTGTTTTCAATCCGAACCCTGCCTTCATTTGACGCAGCATGCACCCCACTACTCAGTGGCCTGCCACGAGTCCTGCAAGCCTCATGCAAACTTACATGTTGATAAGAACATGAAGTCAATTACCGTAGTCCAAGGTAAT
>DF237365.1:0-55204 GCA_000708835.1 Klebsormidium nitens | reverse complement strand
GCCGATACCCACCATGGTAATTTGTTCAAATGACTGAATGATTGATCGCAGGACACGTCAACGCGGCCAAAGTGCGCCATGCCATGCCAATAGACGAGCTGTGTCAGTTTCGAACGTCGGATCATGCACAGCGATCATGGATCAAGGCAAGTGACATGTGATGCATGACTTCCCTGGGACTCGAGTCACATGCTAGCATGAGCAACATACAAAATACATAGAAGCGTGTGGCGGCGCCGGGCGTCTTGGTCGGAGGTGACCACGTTTGGTTGAGTCCGACATGCTTCCATGCACGCGATTGATATGCGCCACCATGTGAGGTAGCATGCCGAGCAGACTCACATGCATTGATAGTTAGTTACTTTTCGACCCAACTTTACAAGATATGATTCGACCGTAGAACTCTGAAGTAATCAACTCTGTAATCAGATGCACATATCCAAAACTGGAGATGTTGGATTACGTACTGGATTGTGCGTGTATGTTTTCCCCAGCGGCTGACATAATACGTCCTGCATATGTGCATTGGTGCAGGTAGTCAAGAGCGAGTTTGTCACCGGATATTGAAGTTGACAACATGCACAAACAGTGGCATCTTTCAAGCTGGCAGGACCGCTAGTGCAATGCGTTCGATACCTCTACAGTATGTAAGATAGGGCAGCCAGGTTGTCAAGAGCGGCCAAACTGCAGCAGACCCAAGCCACTTGTCCAGCCAGGCTTATGCCATGCTGATGGACCCTCGCAATGAATGCAGGGCGCTGTAACGGTCACTGATCGGCAGATGATGTGACAATCGACAATTCACTCAGAAACCTGGCGACCGCCAGGACTGAGGTTCTTCGTTGAAAACCGAGCAGACCAGTGGAAGCACTCGACCAGAAACCTTTCCTTCCGCACAGGTCTTCAAAGCTATCCCTTACAACTCGTCCTTTTCCAACTTCGACGGCTCGTCCGCGCCCTCAACCTCCTCATCCTTCGCTGACGTCACTTCGACATCAGCCTCGTCTGCTGGTGTTTCGGCCTCAGCCTCCTTGGTGGGCTCCTCCGGTTCGTCCTCCTCCGCTTCCTCAACACCGGCGAAGTCACCCGCGTCAACGCCCAGGTCCTTCTGGATGACCTCGTATAACCTGGCCGCAAACTCCTTCGGCTTGTCCAGCGCAAACCCACTTTCCAGCAGCGCCGTTTCGTAGATCAGCTTCGCTGAATCCTTGGCGCTCTCGTCCTGTGAAAGACGGCATAAGTTGGACTCTATGGACCTTTTGTCGTGAGGAAGAAAGGTTGCAGCTTGAAACCTGAAACAAGCATTCAAATCCCCAAAAGGAGGTGCCCTGCTAGGAACGGGGACGGTCCATGGCTAGCCCCGCATGTAACAACAGCTCTGACACGAGTGGAGCAGATAGGGAATTTGAGTCCAAGTCCTCATTCCCGCCTCGTTCCACCACGAGGCCAGAAGCTGCTCCTCTCCTGCAACGGCCTACCTGGAGCGGAATCCTCCCTTGTACTATGCCCTCTCGTCTCAAGAAAGCTCGCTGGTTCATAATAAAGCCCACTCGTACTCGGAAACATCTTTCCGCTCGAGCATGCCAACTATCACGACGGGATGAGCTACGTCGTATGCGCTCTTTCCAATCTTTTACCAACCCCAGCCGTCCAAAGGGCTGAACTCTCAGTACAGAGTGTGGCCGAGACCGTTTCCGGTTCCTCACCTCGGGGTCCGCCGCGACCTTGGCTTTGAGCTCCCGGATGAGCGGGTGGTTCGCGTTGATCTCGAGCGTGCGGCGGCCCTTCATGTACGCGTGCTTGCTGTCGTCAGCCATGGCCTGCGCCTTCATGAGCCGCTCCATGTTGGCGCTCCAGCCGTACTTGGAAGTCACCACCACGCACGGCGTGCGGTGCAGCCGCTTGCTCACCTTCACGCCCTCCACCTCCGACCCGCCCAGCACGTCCTGCGGGGAAGCACCGAGAGCACAGAAAAGTAAGGAGACTAGCACACACTAGTCGGCTGCAAGGAGAGGAGAGCCCGAGACGCCTCGACACTCTGCTCACATCGAGGATGCTTTTGCCTTCGGGGAAATTGGTTCCGACTGGTGCCTATCGGTGCAGGTTCCGTCCCCGATATTGCTGTGGTGCTAATGAAATGGAAGACGCCTCCCGTCCCGAACTTGTCGACACAAGCCTTGAAGGGTGGAGGACTTGGTAAAATAACGGGCCAAAAATGAAGATCCTTTGCGTCGGCACCTTTTCCAGGAGCGGATCGGATCAATCCAAAAACGAAGCAAGAATGCCACAGACAAAGAAGGGAGGACTCCCGGGAGGCGCGGCCCTTGGCTCCTGTGCGCAGACTGGCACGCGGCGCGCTCACCTTCCACCACTTGGTGAGGTCCTTGAACTCCTCCTTGGTCTCCTTGAACTTCTTCTTCTCGTCCTCGTCCCGCTCGCCCACCTTGAGGTCCTCCTTGGTCGCGTCCTGGAACTTCTTGTCGTCGAACTCCGTCAGCTGCCCCGTCACGTACTCGTCGATGGGGTCCGTGAAGTAGATCACCTGAAGCAGCGCAATGGCGCGTTTTGAATAACTCGGAACAGGGCAGACAAAGAGAGCGACTCCCGAGCGACTAGAACCGGAAGTGAAAACGGTTGACGTACAGGCGAGCGCAGGTGGCACTCGTGCATGCCAACGATATCGAGACTGACAGCATTGGCACAGCCCAGCTGATGCGGGATGCTCACGACAAGGCATACCCTATCTTGCACCTGCTGCGGAGCATTTCCAAAGCACCTGCGAAGTGTATGTGGTGGCTAGGTGCGCAGGGAGGCACGCACCTCGTAGTCCTTCTTGAGGAGCTTCTCCACGAAGGGCGACTGCGCGAGCTGCTCCTTGCTCTCCCCCGAGATGAAGTAGAGCTGCTTCTGACCCGGCTTCATGCGTGACACGTACTCCTCCAAGCTCGTCAGCTTGTCGCCAGACTTGGACCTGCACCAGCAGAACCGGGATGTGCCAGTTCAGCACACGCAGGAGGGCCAATCCACGAGCAGGGTTGAAAAAGATCAGGTGGCGGCAAGTGTACGAGGCAGACTCAAGAACGATGTATGAGTTATGCTCAGTGGTTATCTCGAGGTATTTGAAAATGAGGCGTTCCACCAGAAGCAAGGTGCAGACAACTCCTTCAGCAGCTGTCACTTGGCCAATCGACAACGTCGATCCACCGGCGAAGAGAGCCTGCCTTTCCAGCGCTTTGCCAAGAGGCGAGATCCAAATAATCAACTTGCCCAAAGCTCCCCTTGATAGTATGTTTCGCTGAGAGTATCAGTTTCAATCCCGGAGTGCACAGCCAAGAAAAGTGCGAAGCAGCATGGAAGAATCCCGCAAGCAAAACCCTTTACTCCCTGCCGCCCACCTCAAATCTACGGGCTGTTGCCGTCAGTACCGCGGCAAACCTTAGCCAGAAAAAATCCAAGCTAGCGGTGGCGTGCTCACGTGTGCACCCGGAGGAGCTTGGCGAGTCGGACCCTGTTGGAGGCGTCCTCAATGATGCCCAGCTTGATGGCCTTGCCGTACTGCCCCCAGAACTTGGCATACTTGCCGCGTGCCTCAGGGTCCTTGGAACCCTTGTCAGCGCTCTCTGCATGCCCACCAACAAACTCGACATCACCACAAGTGGGAATCGGTAGTCCAGAAAGAAATGCATCTTCTCACCAGGCGCAACGTAGGCAACAAACTCCGCTGCTTGCCGGTCCGAACCGACTCTCAATGTTTCATTGGCCCGAGATCGAGACTTACGACACAAGCAACCCCCCTACGTCAGAATCTGCAATACCTTCTAAGATAGTGTCCAAGGACGAAAAGCAGGTCGAAAGATGAGTCCGACTGGCACGTTGCCAACGCTAAGACTTCATTTTCAAACGAGATATCAGGCGCTTGCCTGCTTCGTCGTCGTCGGCGCCCTTCTTGGTGTCGTCCTCGTCGTCTTCCGCAATCTTGCGGATCATGTCGAGCGCCTTGCGCACCAGCTTCTTCTTGATCAGCTTCAGGGCGCTGTGCTGCTGCAGCATCTCGCGGCTCACGTTCAGCGGCAGCGTGTCGCTGTCCACAATACCCTGCAAACAAAGGGGAGAAGAATAAAACCAAAGGCCACAAGCGAAGCAGTTTCGAAGCGGGCATCGGCGAAGCAACCTTGCATCACCCTCGAATACCGATAAGCAAAGTCTGTCCGAAGTAACGGCCCAACATGCCTTTTTCAAATGGGCCGTCTTTGCTCAAGCGCTCAAAGGGTAGAAAAACAGCGAAAGTGATTCACAGGAAAGCCAGTCTGCAGAGAAGCCTTTGGCATAGTTGATCAACACATAGCGACGGAGCGGAGACTATGACCGAAGCAGTCCAAGCTGAAGCAGCGGCACCGTCCTATATTGAAATCGCAAAGCACGCGGTATCCGCAACTTGGCTCCTGTGCAGCGCTTCACCTTGAGGAAGATGAGGTAGCGCGGCAGGAGGTCGTCGAAGTCGTCGCTGATAAAGACACGGCGCACGTACAGCTTCACGTCGGGGCTGATGGTGTAGTAGTTGTCGTAGAACTGGGGCGGCGCCGAGGCCGGGATGTACAGGATCGCCTTGAACTCCACGTCGCCCTCCGCGTTGAAGTGCGCCCACGACATGGGCTTCGCCCACGATTCCTGTGAACATGGTCGAGGGAAGATTTCAGCAGCAGCAGGGAGA
Organism: Klebsormidium nitens; assembly: GCA_000708835.1. Lineage (NCBI taxonomy): Eukaryota > Viridiplantae > Streptophyta > Klebsormidiophyceae > Klebsormidiales > Klebsormidiaceae > Klebsormidium > Klebsormidium nitens. The sequence goes on along the minus strand of DF237365.1, from coordinate 50,493 downwards.
AGGGCTCGGAAGGCGCTAATAACGTGAAGCATAGAGTGGTTGCATAACGTCCATTCTAGAAGCCTCTGTATCGGGCTCTCAACGAGGAAGATAGTAAGGCACCAGTATTATAAGAGCAATCGATGCGGAGCAAGCACCAAGTGCTGTATATGGCTTCCTGCGCCTTTACTCCTCACTATCGAGATTTATTGTTGGTTCTATTGTAACGCCTGACAAAGACGCCCTCTGTCATTTCGTTTCTGTAGGAGAAGCACTAATAAGACGGGCAAGAAAGAGCACTACAAGTCGGGGGTGACACGTGCACTGTATCCTTCCTGACCTTGGTAAGCGACTGGTAGAACTTGACGTAGTCCTCGTCGGGAACATCCTTGGGGCTGCGCAACCACACCGGCTTCACATCGTTCAGCAGCTCCCAGTCCCACACTGTCTCCTTGGTTGTCTTTGTCTTCGGCTCTGCACCGGCAGACACAACTTTGATGCAACCGCGAAAACGGGGAAGTTCGTTGCCGGCTTTTGCCTTCCCCAATGTTCGCTTATTCTCATTCGTAGGCCATAGCGCCTGGAACGGATGGCGTGCAGGCTGGTAATAGCACCTACTGAGCTACAACAGCCGCTGAAGGAAGCAGAAACGTCTCCAAGGACGAGAAAAGAAATGACAAGCGGGCCTTCTTGCATTTACGCCAATCCTTGTACCATTCAGATTGATCGAGGCAGGTTAAAAGCACTCACTGTCTTCCTCCTCCACCTCCTCTTCTTCCTCTTCCGTGCTTTCCTCCTCGTCCTTGCTGTCTGCCACATCATCCTCGACCTCCTCCTCCTCTTCCACCGGTACCTCCTTGTCCACCTCCTTGCTGGCCCACAGCGAGATGGGGAAGTTGATAAACTGCGAGTAGCGGCTCACCAGGGCCTGGACAGCACAGCGCGGCGTCAGCCCCCGAGCAATCGACTCTGATCTATTTTGATCTGTTGCAAGAATATGACGGTTCCAATTGACCACTGGCATCGTGTCGGTTTCTCAACAACAAGCAAACGGGTGGTCCTTCTAGACTGGCCTAACAAACGTTTCTCCAGATGACTCAGAGCAAGAAGAAGAAGAAGAAGAAGAAGCTCTTCCCGCCCATCCCAGCCACAGCAGCAATTGCTGGGTCGCCTACCTTGAGCTTGTCCTCGTCAGCATACTCGGAGGCTTCGTCCTTGAGGTGGATCCTGATCTCCGTGCCTCGCTCTAGGGACTCCCCATCTGCGTCCTCGTATACCGTGAAGCTGCCGTCCGCTTGGGACTCCCACACCCACCTGCCACACGCGAAGAACATTATCCCAGTGGCCGCACAACCAGCATGGATCAAGTAATCGAAGGACAGCTGAAAACACAAGCTTATCAAGTAAGATATATATGGACGTTCGACCAAAAGTCGGTCAATAGACAAGCTGATGCGACAGGTGGCAAACATAGAGGCCAGGAAAACTGTACCACTTATCGCACGTTGTGTCTGGTACTTGAGGTGGTGTGCGTAATCGTCAAAACAGACTCAAAACTTAACTAAAGATTGCGTTGGTAGAAACGTATTGCAAGCGGCCTCACTGCTTGTCAGTGTTGTGCTTGCTGACCACCTCCACGGTGTCTGCCACAAGATACACCGAGTAGAAGCCAACACCAAACTGCCCAATCAGGTTCAGGTCCCCACCCTTCTGCATCTGCTCCAAGAAGGCTGCACAACAATAGTCGCAGTTGAGACCACAAAAGCAGTGCCCACAGGTATATCACCCTCCGGCGCTCTTCGACGAGTTTCCAAAAGAGTGGTAGATGGGTGGGGTTTGGCTTCTGACAGAAGCGCTTGCATACACCACAAGTTAGTTCAAACCGTTGCTTCTGAGCTCATGGGCCTACTTTTGAGAGAGGAGGGCTGGGTACTCACATGAAGTGCCTGACTTTGCGATTGTTCCCAAATTCTTGATCAGGTCCTCCTTGGTCATCCCAATACCCCGGTCGCGAATTGTTAGGATCTTATTCTCCTTGTCTAGTTTGATCTGAGACAGAAACCACGTAAACATCAGTCATGTGGAAACTTCCGGGAATTGTGCACATTGAGGTCGCACAATCTCCAGGGATTCAGTGATCGTGCCGCAAAGTACATACAGATTTATGGGCGAAATGCAGCTGTCAGACAGCAAACGCTTGCTGCCATGCTCCAAACAATCTAACCACACAGGAAACATTGAGGATAGTAGAGTGGGCGCACCTTAATCTCCAGTTTGGCAGCTTCGCCCTCACCAAGAATGGTGGGATCAGTCAGGGACAAGAACCGAATTTTGTCCAGGGCCTGCACAAGGTTGGGGCTACCTTGATTAAGCCAGATGCGGAATGACAGGCGACGGCGCTAATCAGTGTCTTGTTTGATCAATGGAGATGGTTCCTGAAGTGAAATGGTTGCAAGATTCATAATTGGATTTAAAACTAGAATTTGCAGTCACTTCTAACCACACGAGCATGGCTTCCTGGCCTGTGAGCCCAATAGAGTGGTGGCTTACATCAGATGCGTTCGAGATAAGCTCGCGGAGGAAGATATCCTTGTTGGAGTACAAGCTGTTGATGATGATATCCATGAGCCGGTTGACCTCCGCCTGAAATTCGAACTTCTCTCCACCTGCTCGCTGCTGCTTCAAAGCAGCTTCCCTGCAATGCATTCCATTAGGGTTAAGTACCACCAAGTATAAGGTGCATATATCTGGATGAATCAATGGCGGTCCGATCAGAAAAGAGAGATGCTTCATGGAAACATTTGGGGCAGGCAGTCAGTGCCAGGACAATGAGGTAAAACATGATGAAAAGTAAATTTGTCTAGGAGCGATGGCGCCCTGCGCTGGCCAGTCATAATGATACGCAGACTACTCTGCGTTCTAAGCTGGTTATAAGGTAATTGCATAATTGCTTGATTAGGTTGAGAATCAATGTGTGAAACGGGCAAGCATACAACGGAAAAAGCTTACTATTATAGAAGGCTTTCACCACAGCAATCTTGCAGACTCTGAGCTCACCGGGCAGGTGTTTCATGGTCAGTCACTTTGGCGCTAGGGACCACCTTTGGCTCAAGCTCAACCTTTGGTGGGAGATTCAGTGTTTCAGTGGCGGAGTCCGCCACGTTCTGCTCCTTTGTGTAAGAACCTGGAAAGCATTCGAAGATACTGTTTTGCTAGAAAGAAAACATATGAAAATCCACCAGTAAAGCAATCTAAGCATTGGACTCGAGTAAGTTGAACATGGTGGCACATTCAACGTTAGCAACCTCAGATTGAGTTTAAAATCATGGTGAAAGCGGCATGTCTTTTCTGACAACAATTAGCAAAAACCTGCAAAGCAGGATCAAGAATTTCAGCTGCTCACCTGCAAAGAATGCACATAGAACCAAGAGTGCAACCAGGCTGCCAAGCTTTCCCCGCTCCATCCTCTCCAGGAAGTATTCAGCAAGTAATGGGAGTCCTCTGAACCACTCCAACCATAGAAAGGGGCTGCCCTATTCGAGCAGCTTCAGCTTCTGTGCCCACTTACGACGTTACACACTCTGTTTGAGATCAACCATGAAGGTTTCTTGCATCTCGGAGATGATCTCCTCGACTCCCTCAGCAAGCCGCATTGGCTTCCAGTTCAATTTCAAGTTCGACTTTGAAGTCACAGTTCTTGAAGTTTGTGGGCGCAATATCTACAAGGCTCAACTTGGATCCAGTTGTCCCAACCCCGATTGATAAAGAACCTTCTTACTTGTGTTGTTTTGATTGGCTGCAGCTGGCACTTGATTCTGGGCAAGGAATCGCAGCCGTCCTAAGTTTACCAATTGACGTGTTCTGGTTTTCGTGACTGGAGCTTGTCAGAGAGAATAACCGCTGAACCTCGCTAATAGGACCCAGAGGAACGGGGAAGTACCGGCCAACCATGCACGCCTGATCACTGCGCTTGAAAGGGAGCCCCGGGCGGCGTCCCTCTTCAGGGGTATGCTTCTGGATTGACGGATTCCGACGGAGCCGCGAGCGAGACGGTTAGGCTGGCTGTCAAAGCTGATTGGTCGGAAAAGTCAACGCGCACAAAATGGTCGATTGTGATTGGCTGAAAGATGCAGTTTGACGTGGTAGTTTTTACCAGATTCACTGCAAAAGGAAATCTCGCATTCCGCAAAGACAAAATTTTGCAGTTGGTAGCAAGACCACCTTCCAAAAGTGTTCGCGTCATAATCACTTTCCTTGACCAATTTGCAGGTGTTTGAGCGCCTACTTTATAATTTCTGTATCTGTTTGCATTTCAATCGTCGTGGACTTGTTAGCTGAGAACTCAAGGTGCAAAAGGGGCGCGGATTGGGAAAATGGGGCGGTTGCAAGGATGGACGTCTTTGATCCTGCTGGGTAAGTGCAATGTTCATCAAATCTTTTGATTCTGCTGGGGAAGTCTGATGCAGATTGATGCTTGTGCACATCAATGCAGATGCGCGCACTGTACACGCTTCAGGTGCTTCATGATGTTTCATCGATCGATTGAGATTGATTGAAGCTCTCCAAAGATTCTCTGAGATGGTATCTTCCGAATAGCTGAATCATGTCCTGTTCCACTGCAGCTGCCTTGTTCGCAGTTACCTATGCCGCAGATGAGGCAAATCCTCTTGGCACAGTCATTGGCATAGATCTGGGGACGACTTATTCCTGTGTGGGGGTCTACAAGAACGGTCATGTGGAGATTATCGCAAATGACCAGGGGAGCAGAATCACACCGTCTTGGGTCGCCTTCACTGACACAGAAAGACTGATCGGCGAGGCAGCAAAGAACCAGGCAGCTCAGAACCACGAAAGGACAGTCTTTGATGTGAAGAGGCTGATTGGAAGAAAGTGAGCTCCTGCTTCCTTCCTCATACCTTGTATGTCTACTTGCTCGATATGCGCAAAGTTTGACTCTTATTGTCTGCAAGCGGTTCTAAAGGTGGTGTGCCCATAGTCTGTTAGGTCAGCTTGTCAATCTGCCTTGCATACTTCACAGGATATTGCTGGCCAGTTTTCATCTCCAACTCGGATGCGACTTTGAAGATTTCAGATATCTTCAAGAGGATTTTCTGACTTGATCCTTTGTACCCAGATTCTCTGACAAGGATGTCCAGAGGGATCTCAAGCTTCTTCCATACAAGATCATCAACAAAGAAAGCAAGCCCAACATTGAGGTCAAGCTGAAGGATGGTGAGGTCAAGGTCTTCTCACCAGAGGAGATTAGCGCCATGATCCTTATCAAAATGAAGGAGACGGCAGAGGCATACCTTGGAAAAAAGATCAAGGATGCCGTGGTGACCGTGCCAGGTGAGAACCATGATCAGAACCCTAGTTTCCCATGAGGCCAAAGGTTGCAGCCTGGTGACTTTTGGTTGCGCTGATTCATCAGAGATTGTATAGTTTTGCATCTGTATGTTGCATGTTTGGCATACCACTCGCCATCAAATGAGTCGGGTGCCAAGCTTAGCTGATGTTCCATGTCAGGTCTGCTCCAGAGAACTGGAAGGAAGGCGCTGAAAATTGCTCTGCTTTTTCACAGCGTACTTCAACGACGCGCAGCGCCAGGCTACCAAGGATGCCGGTGTCATCGCTGGTTTGAACGTAGCTCGCATTATCAACGAGCCAACGGCGGCCGCTATCGCTTACGGTCTCGACAAGAAGCAGGGAGAGAAGAACATTCTGGTCTTTGACCTGGGTGGTGGAACATTTGATGTCAGCATCCTCACCATCGATGGCGGCGTGTTTGAGGTCGTGTCTACAAACGGTGACACACATCTGGGAGGTGAGTTCTGCCAGGTACTCTGAGGTCTAAGTATATTGCAAAATGAGCCGTATTGTTTTCACGTGCTAAATGTGACCCAGGTGCTAACTCTCATGGAACGTTCAAACATATGGCGTGTATTGGGAAGGTGGTGGGTCGCATAAAGTTGAGATGCAGTACTTGCAGGGGTGTAATAGTGTGCAGCTTTTAGACTGGCCAACTAATGCTTGACAAGTTAAGCTCAGCAAAACTGTGGAATTCGCAGGTGAGGACTTTGACCAGAGGATCATGGAGTACTTCATCAAGCTCATCAAGAAGAAGTACAACAAGGACATCAGCAAAGACAACAGGGCCCTGGGCAAGCTCCGCAGGGAGGCAGAAAGGGCTAAGCGTGCTTTGTCCAACCAACATCAGGTAATTTTGTTGTTAACGCCAGCTGCTGCATCCGTGGATGCTTTTTGGCATTGCACCTTTGATTGCGTGATTGAATGACTATAAGCTCTGGTTAACATCACACAAATCTATCCCTTCACCCTTCCATGTGTTCTCAAGCTGCCCGTGCTGAGATTTGCCTGCTAAATGTCTCGAGACTTTTGATTTGTTAGCCAGATGTTGAGCAGAAGGCTTAGGCTGCGGCAATTTCCAGTCCCTGTCAACCACAGATGATCTGATAGTGGAGCATCAAACCTTCAGCACTAATTGACATCAAGTTCAGAACAATTCTTCTTGGCTGATGTTGCCGCCACCACCACTACCACCACCCAGAACCAAAACCCTAATTCTCCAATCCTTACCTGGCAGGTCCGTGTCGAGATTGAGTCTCTGTTCGATGGCACCGACCTCTCCGAGCCCCTGACTCGTGCCCGTTTTGAGGAGCTGAACAACGACCTGTTCAAGAAGACCATGGGCCCCGTCAAGAAGGCGATGGATGATGCCGGCTTCAAGAAGACCGACATTGACGAGATTGTCCTGGTCGGTGGCAGCACCCGTATCCCCAAGGTGCAGCAGCTGATCAAGGAGTTCTTTGACGGCAAGGAGCCCAACAAGGGGATTAACCCCGACGAAGCTGTGGCGTACGGTGCGGCGGTTCAGGGCGGGATCCTCAGCGGAGAGGGAGGCGAGGAGACCAAAGGTGAGGCGTCAGATGAAGCTGGTAAATCACATTTGCGATAAACGTCTCGTCTTGAGAAGGAAAAGTGGTGTGAGAACTAAGTCTGAGGGGAAAACTGGTGGAGCTCTAGAGAAGAAGTAGGAACCGCTGCAATGGTTGCATCCTTGGGATGAGATTGCGATGAGGGCAAGCGGTTGAAGGATTCCAGGACGACGTCAACTCTTGGAAGAAAGTCGGTTCCATCAAGGAATGAAGAGAGAACCCGGTGTGTGCCCTGGGGTATGTTTTACCTACACTTCTTTCCGCAACAGCCGGCATGTCCCTGTTGTAGAATGCAAATGGACCATCAGAAACTTGAATGTGCTCCCGTCTACCTAGTTTAGCAGCCTCGCGTCTGAAGAGTTGGGCATTGATTTTCTCTCCTTGTGCAGACCTGCTCCTCCTGGATGTGGCGCCCCTCACCCTGGGGATTGAGACCGTCGGCGGGGTCATGACCAAGCTGATCCCCAGGAACACCGTCATCCCCACCAAGAAGTCCCAGGTGTTCACCACCTACCAGGACCAACAGACCACTGTGTCCATCCAGGTGAGTTGCCTTTCCGATCGGTCTGCAGCCTGGTGCAATAAGGATGCCTCTCTTGTGACAATTTTAGTTTTGGCAGTTGGTACTTTTCTGCACGAAGTGGCTTTGGTCTCCTGGCTCGGTCTTTTGGCTCGGGGCAACGAGGAAGCAACACTCAGCGCTGTACTTTGAAAGTTGTACTTTGGACACGATCGTCAGAGTTAATCGGCAAACCGGGTTTCAGGGAGAAGTCGAAATTGAATGTAAGCATAATGGGTGGCTTTTTGCGTTCTGGTATTTGATTTTCCGAGCAGATCTGCATCGTCCAGTTGAGCACGTAATCAATCTAGAACAGCATATTCCAGATCAATCGCTGTTCACTCTCGTTCTGAATTAAGGAACCATTGGTGCAGGTCTTCGAGGGTGAGAGGAGTCTCACGAAGGATTGTCACGAGCTTGGGAAGTTCGACCTCTCTGGGATCCCTCCAGCACCGCGGTAAGCCATTTGTCCTTTCTTTCTCCCTTTCTTGGAGGCAGGACAGGGTTTTCGTAGGTGGTGGTTTCACTCACAGAGGCAGGGGAGACTCATTGCAAGCGCTGTGCGGAGCAGAGGTTCCTCTGTCCCGAACTGTGGGGTGTCAAGTTTGGTGAAGGTTGGGACCCTTGGGCTTTTTGTAGCGTGAGGGCCTGATGAGCTGGAGTGTCAGCTGTTGAGCTTCTGACCATCTTCAATGGGTTATTGGCATCTCATCGTAGTTGCCGACAGTCCTTCTCCAGGAAGGGTTTGGCTGATGATGAAGTTCAAGTCAGGAAGCGGGCAACCTGCTTACGACTCAATCTAATCTGGGCTTGTCTCTTGCGTGCAGTGGTGTGCCCCAGATTGAGGTCACGTTCGAGGTCGACGCCAACGGCATCCTGAGCGTGTCGGCTGAGGACAAGGGTACCGGCAAGGCGGAGAAGATCACCATCACCAACGACAAGGGCCGCCTCAGCCAGGAGGACATCGAGCGCATGGTGGCGGAGGCAGAGGAGTTCGCAGAGGAGGACAAGAAGATCAAGGAGCGGATAGACGCGCGCAACCACCTGGAGACGTACGTCTACAACATGAAGAACACCATCAACGACTCGGACAAGCTGGGGGACAAGATCTCGGAGGACGACAAGGAGAGCATTGAGGCGGCGATCAAGGACACGCTGGAGTGGATGGACGACAACCAGTCGGCCGACAAGGAGGAGTACGAGGAGAAGCTCAAGGAGGTCGAGGGCGTGTGTAACCCAATCATCTCGAAATTGTATCAAGCAGCCGGCCCGGGGGCTGGCGGCGCTGACGAGGACGAAGATGTCGAGCACGACGAGCTCTAAGAAGCGCGTCTCTTTTTTTGGCAATGTTTCAGTGTTTGTTCGCTTAGGCCGGCTCGAAAACTTTGGTCCTGATCTTGTCGAGCTAAGTAGTGTCTATTTAGAAGGACAAAGTGACACTGCGAGCTGTTCCGGCTTTTTATTCAAACTTTCTGCATGCACGTATGTCTCGCTTCGTCATCTTCTTTGCAATGGGGTTGGCAGAATCAGATCTCAATAGATCTTGATAGTCGTCATTTATTTTCAACATGGCTTCACTGGTGATCTGATCATGATCAAATCCCCCTGCTGCACCTTGCCATCATGGCGCAACCCCCTCCACTGATCTTGCGATTGTAACTAAGGTGCTTCAAAACTGCAGCTAGATCATGGCCCTTGGGTCCGAAAGTTTCACTTCTTGAATCCTCAATTTGTTGCGCAACAAAAGGAGGGAGAACGTACACGGACCCCCTGCCAGCTTGTGTTGACCCCCTCGGCGACCGCACATGCTTACCCGGAATAGTTCACGGTGTTGACATATATTGTCTGTTATCACCAGATTAAAGCCGACTGTCAATTTCCTAGGGTACAGCCAAGCGAGGGTTGGCAGAGAGTCCATGTCCTCTTTCGATCCATTCTGTCAAGGCACATCTTCAATCAATGAATTCCCATAAGGTTGCTTTAGCTGCGTTGGATCGATGATTACATGCAGGTGTGTAGAGACGAAATCATCGACATTGATGTGAGCAACATTTTAATTGACGACGCATGTGTCCTAAGCAATTTGAGTTGACAGTAAGAGCGGCTCAGCCCACATGGTGGACTCACGCGGTTTCCCGAGAAACTTGGTCACTGATATATACTAGCCGGCAATTTTTGCGGATTCAATTTTAATGCATGTACTGCTAAGTGTCGGACACGTTGATTATTTCAATGCAACTTGCGCTGCCTCCTCGCATGCATCATGTGGAATATGCGGCCGGCCCTTAATTGGCTCCCCTTCCGACATTGAAGTAAGACCGTCAGGCTGTAGTGTACGTGATCATCGGCCCACCTCATGATAGCTGCAACGATATCCGCATATACTTATCGGACTCGAACCCCAATATTCAGGTTGAACGTTTCCCAAGGGTTACCAGCCCGGGATTTGATTGAATATGCAGCACGACGCACACATGGTGTCTCATCGAGGCGCCGGCCGGCCGATCAATGGCTACTATAGATTAACCTACTTGCTATACTTGACAGAAAACAACAGTGGTTGCAATAGCGTCCGGTCAACTGCCGACTACTGAGTGCCGCTGGAAGATGAATTTAGAGAGCGCGCAAGAAGTACACCACAAAAGTCAATATGCCACGATCAGCGCCGGGTTAGCTCTTTTCGCGGGAGTCACTAGATCCATTTTAATTGCTGTGCAAAAGAGCCCTTGTCTTTAATGGCACTCTCTCCCAGATAGACTCGGTCCGAGTCCCCGTTGCTTGCAACTGCAACGGAGACCTTATACGAAAGAATACTGCTGTTGGAGGACCAGGACCTATCCTGCTCGGCAGAACACAAATCACTAGTGGTCAGCTGTATACAGAAATCATAGCGTCAAAAGGCTCCGTGCAGGCCCGTCTCGAACCGTCAGCAGGGGGCTAAATTTTCGCCGAACGCTAAATGCCGACTGTACTTTTCTTTCCTAGATATTGGGCGCAGTTTGACAAGCAGTACAACGCCTGCGAATAGATAACCGCTATGTGCCGCTGTGCGTGCATAGACAGCCGGGCATCCGGCTTGGCGTTCAATGAGCAGCCGGTTGGTCAATCGCTTATGCGCTGTTGGCCGACTTGGGGGCCTCAAAGCCCTTCATCCCGGGGTTGAGCTCCTCCCAGGCGTCCAGCCACACCTCCATCATGGCGCCCAGCTGTGAGAAGTACGGGTCCAAAGCCACGAGCTCCGTCTTCACCTGGATCAAGCAAACAAGACTGGTAAGCGTGTAAGGAAAGGCAACACTGCTGAGGGTCGGGTACGGCATCTTCCGACAGAGCCAAAGGGATCTTATGAGGATGCTCTGAAGCGAGCAGATACAAGTCGACAATAATATCAAAGACGCAAAAAGTCAGGAAACACCGAACTCAATCAGAACGAGCGAACCGAAAGAAAAGAGAGATGGGATGCAAGGCAACGAGAAAGCGATAGTGGCACAGAATACGTGAAAACACATTTGCGAAGAAAAGCTATTACCGTGCATCAAAGAAGAGGAGAGATTGATGTGGCTCTGCGGGCCGCACATTTGGTTCACAGGCTTTGGGGTTTTCGCGTGTTCTCACCTTTTCGGCCGCCTCCCGGTAGCAATCTAGTACGGTGGTCGCCTTTGACGAGAACTTCATGTTCTGCACAAGGGTAAGCACGAGGGTAAGCCCAAAGGTAAGCCACAGGCACGTGAAAATTGGGCCTCGTGTCGGGAAGTCATTAATCAGAAAGCGAGGACAGAGACCGGGAACTTGGTCACTTTCGCGACCTCAGTGCCAAGAGAGGGCGAGCGAGGGTGTGACACTTGATAACGGCGGACCCTTGTCCGCATCCTCGAACGAGTTCTTAAAAAATGACAAGAGCGAGTGCGCGAAGCTGCTGTGCCGACGAGGGACTGGCCCTCGCCGCCCTTTCCTGGACCACTTCACAAGTGGATGTTGGTGCAGGTGTGGACGACTCTCCAGGGCGTTGATTAGCAAGCACTTGTGGTCCCTGGAAGCGGCAGACTTCAAAAGGAAGGCGAGTGCAGTCTGCTAAATTCTCTCTCGTGCTACCCCGTTTCACCGCGCACGGATATGCAACGTCGCCCTATACCCCAACACGGTAAAACCACACAAAAATAGAACGTGGGTTGTAAACGAAGTTTGGAAACGAAAGCCACGCAAGATAAGGGGTCCGCCGGGGGGGAGCCCTCACTTGGAAGAATGGCACGATGACCTCCTGCCAGTGGAAGCCGTTAACCTCGACGTCCCAGTTGGCGTACGGGTTGCTGGCCTTGCTGTGCCAGATGTAAGGCTTGCCCGTCTTGACGCCCAGCCCCAAATGGTCGCAGATTGCCTGCCAACCGCAAAACGACGGGAACCCTGAGTCAGCATGTTCGGTCAACAGCGGAGATTGCAGGCGCAAACGCAGGAGGGGCAGTGAACCTGGACATGACCACTGATGATGGGGACGATTCAAGGTCACCCGTCCTGACGCGTAACCTACTTGGACCACTGCACGAGTCTGCAGGTGCCGTGAACCGACTGTGGCTCAATCTGTAGCTTCTCCCAAAATGAGGTTGTCGATCGTTGCCATAGTCCAGCTCGGATCTGTGTACACTCATCTCAGTGTGTCGGGATCAGACCCGTTCTCAAGTAGAATACGAAGAGTCAATAGAGCCCAGGACTGATTGCGCAGCAGCATTGGCAGCGGATACTGCCGGCTGCTATCAACATACACACTCGCCATACTCGTGCCACCCCGTCGCGGCCCCTCACCTTGGTCGACCAGCCTGCCCACATGTCCTCGTACCGGCCCCATGGCGTTCCCTGCACACGCAACAAAAGGATTGAGCACATCGCCTGGCTCCCTAGAGGATTCGATTGACACACAACTGCAGCCCTTGAAGCCGGCGATCCACACGCAAAGCAAGGGAAAGCGAGACTGCAGCTGTCAACCTGGGCTCTGCAAGCTGCTGGCGATGAGCTCGTTCCACGACAACCTGAAGATTTGACCCTCGATCCGCAGCACTCGTATCGCTCCTGGTGCCCTAGAGACGAGGAACCAATGCTGCTGCCCGCTGACTGCCTGCGCGACCGTTATGCTCAGCGCGTCTACAATTGCTTGCAACTCAGCGCTTCTCTTCAACCAGCACCCGCCTCTGAAACGAATTACAAGCCTGAACTTAAGTACAAACCTAGCATCTCTTGTTTGGTCTAGAGTCCGCCTCCATTCCGCACCTGTCCCATGAGGCCGAAGTACATGGACGGCCCGACCAGCTCCCGGTTGAACGCGAGGTTCATGCCGCAGCAGGAAAAGAGCGAGCCCTTTGGGATCGTCAATGTGGCATCAACGTAGCGGTAACTGTTTTGCGCCGGCTTCCGCGAGTTGTCGATGGCAAGCTGCGTGGGGCCGTCGTAGTCCCTGGCGAAGCGACAGGTGTCCAGAGTGAGCTCCGCAGAGGACTTTTGGCAACGAGGATTGTCCTCCGACGCAAGCAGCTTCTTGGTTCGGAGAAAGGCCTACGCACTTTACATACCCTTACGCCGCTTCCTCAAGAGGCTTGAGCTTTCGATACGCTTTGATTGATCGGATCAGGAACGCACCCACCTCCTGAGAGTCAACAGTGTTTTCGTACCGTTAAGTCTGAATCCCTGCTCTGCGTCCAGGTTGTGCTTACTTTGTATATCAAACGACGAGGCGAGGCCGATCCGCTTCTAAGATTTTTTGCCCAGAACGGATTGACAAGGCCGGTGGCCACTCACGGGACATTGAGCCACATGCCGTGGGACATGGCTGTGGGCACTCCTCGCCGCATGGTGAACGGATAGCAGGCCACGAAGTCGGCATCTGCGCACATCGGACGACTAAATCAAAGTCATGGTGGCAAGGAACAAGGGGACGGCACCAGCAATCTCCTCGGTTTCGTTGACGAGGCTAAGTGACCGAGAGCAGAGAACATCAGTGACGAGGCGGCGAGGCGGATTCCAACAAACACAAGCTTCAAAGGGTGCCCTCCGTGAAGGAATCAGCACGCAACACGACCAGCCCCGGTTCAGGACGAAAAGACCCTGAGCTTCTGAAGGCTTCAAGCTGCGTAAGGGCGCAGTTGGACCCTCGATTGTAATGACACCCGCTGTTTTCTAAACGCAGCAGTGGCTCACCGTCTTCCCAGGGGTCGTACATGGTGTTGAAGTAGTAGGGGGTGGCGGGAGTGACCAGGTTGAACAGGTGGCCCTGCAGCGCGTCCACCTCCTTGCCAGAGGGGTCCTTGCACACCTGCGGGCCATACGAGACCCCTTTCAGATCTTTGGGCTGAATAACGTGAGAAGTATGTGAAAATGGATACCTTTTGAGCATAGTAAACTAGGTGGAATCGAGATGGGATGGGAAAACCACCCTCCGGGAGTGTGGAACGTTGCGCCCTGACTCGGTTGGGGGGCTTGACAACTTGAGGAAGGGCTGCCTTATTAGCATCCATGTTCACAGGGGCAGCTGTGCCATCATAAGGGACCGATCAAAGTACCACTTGCGGGGTTTCCTGACTGCAGTGAGGCCCCTGACCCCTGAGAAGTCGCTCTTGATGTCAAGAGCAGGTTGAGCATGGAACCCTAAAATCAAACCCTAAATCTGAAAACCCCGGACTCCAGATTTGGCCGCAGCATCCGGGGTACCACACGTAAGCTGCCGAGCACGCTAAGGCATAGCCAGAGGTCATTTTCAAATTTACGGTGACCAAGAGCTTCCAGTCCACCAGCAAGTCGAAGGGGGAACTCACGAAGCAGTCGTCATCAATTGTGTAGATGTACTTCTTCTTGGAGACGAGGAAGCCGAAGCAGCGGCACGCGGCGGATTTGAAGGAGATGCACTTGGCCTTCTCCCCCAGGATGCGCTCAATGTCGCGCCGCGTGTAGAGTTCGTACGAGTAGCCCTCGGGCACGCGGATCGGTTTGTCGGGGTCACCGTCCTTGATGATGATCAGGTGGCATTGCCCGAAGAACGGCCGCCACTGCTCGAGGAAGTCGCAGTCGCGGATGGTGGGAATAACAATGTCAACCTCGTTCTGCGAATACGAAGATTGTGGTTGAAAATGTGCTCTAACTGGAGCAAGGGTGGCGATTTATACTGTCGGATTGCGCATAATCTGGGGTCAGAAGCCCACGAGCTGATCGAGATCCCTCCTGGCTTGTACATTCTTTACAGGCAGTAGAGCTTGAACGAGAAGAGCCTCAAGGCGCCAGAAGCTGTTCCGGATGTATGTGGAAGTGCGTAACAGCTAAGAGCAGCTGGCTTGAACACTGCAGTTGAAGTATATCACAAAATGGTCCTCTGCCACTTTGTCCAAAAGTAAAAGGCCACATTGCATGAATTCGACGTGGTAAGCGGCTGACCATATTGTCGCATCAAAACTTGCAGCTCCTAGCAGCAAATCTTTCTTTAGATTTCTCTCTAAGCATCTTTATGTAAACTCCTGAGATCAAGAATGTCTGCAGCGATCATGCAAGAATGTCAGAAATGAACCACCAGCCTGTGCAGACTACTTTTGCTTTGCTCGAGTAGGAGTGCCGTGCCGCAGAGCAAGCACCTCAAGCCCACAGTGGCAATACAAAAGGAGAGGTCTTTTTGACCACTGATGCAAAGCAACGAGTCACCACTATGAGGCGCTAGCCTGGCCGTACCATCATACTTCCGGTGGCATAAGATCCTGGTCGACAAGTTGGTCAGAGCATGGAAGGGACCTCAAGAAGGAGATGCCAGCTTTTCACCAGTAAGCATCAGTAGATACAGGTGTCCATCACAGAGCACAACAAACGAGCGGATGCAGCTCACAGAGATTACTAGACTCCAATCAGGCAACGACGCAGGAAGCTTAGCAACTGCAGCATACCTTCAAAGCATTCAGGTCGATCCTCTCTGCTTCCTCCGGCAGCGCCAGCACCTTAAGCAGCGATGCGTCCTTCTCCACAGCTTTCTGCACCCCCCGGGGCCCTCCGTGTGCGGCGGCCAGCTTCTCTGCCTCCCGCCAGACACGCTCATCAGATGCCACAAAAGACGGCATTGCGCAAGAGTGCCCGGTGAGCTAGCGGCACTTCTCTGGGACCTAAACTGCTGCTGCCTTCACAAAAGATCAGCTAGATCGTCAAGAATTGTTGGGATTACTTTGAACACAGCAGCAATCAGCACGTACAGAATCCGCGGCCGTAGAAGAATCTACATTAAAATCAATGTAGACTTGCCAATTCTAGACTTATTCGCAGCGTCCAGAAAGGTCCGCTGCTGTGGTCTCCCTTGCACCTTTCTGATCGTCTTCTTTAGAGGCAATTGGACCTAGCGAACACTGCATACCATTTTAACCATACAGATTGAGCTGGCCACTGCAGCTCGAGCAGGACGATTCTTCGCGGTGTGCATGAGCAGAAGATCTGGCTTGCAACAAAACGCCCCGGCCCCCACCCCCTTCTTGAAGTTCCAGAGATCCTGCCTGGGAGCGGCCCGGGCTAGAGTTAGTTCTGCACTGTGCAGCCAGCTTGCACCGGGGCCCAAGCCCCGGGCGGATTGCCGGAAGCGATGGATCGAAGGAACGGGTGCCCGTTTCATCTGATCTCATTCGCGACAGGGCCGTCGTGGGGAGTTAAGATCTAGGCGGCTCGGAGCCGGTGTATTTCACGCCAGCGTCACGGCGCGACTCCAATCACCGACTCCAATTTCAAGCATTAATTGTGAGTACGCAGTACGTGTTTGATCGAGGCGCCGCATTTGATCCCGCTTCGCGTCGCAAAGCACATGATCCACATGGGCCGAGTCGCCGGAATCTTGGAGACAACCGGCCTGTAGGCTGTAAGGCTAGCTGCCGGTACTTGCCAAACTCCGAGAGGACTTCGAGCAGCATTAGAAGTTACAACGTACGCAGAGACACTGACAATCACATAGGGTTTGAGGGTTGCATGACAACTTACTAGGTATGCATGTGCATGACACCAAGTCGTATTGATCTGAATTGATCGGACCTGCATATGAACGTGTGGAGCTGAAGTCATTCGATCGATTACCAAGATTTCAATCAATCTACCACATAGTGCAGCTTGTTAAGCGCACATTAAGCGTGGCTTTTTGCCAGTTGCGAGCGGCTACATCCGACCGCATGCGCGACATGATCGGCCATCTATCTGCGGATCCTTTGAAAAATGCGCAGCCCGATCCGATTGGACTCGATTTCCATGACCGCTCTTTGTGCAGATGTGCGCGTTTCGCGATAGGCTGTTGTATGTACTCAGCGAGTCGATCTGAAGTCAAAAAGAAAGACGTTCAAGTATAGCTTTATAGCCGAGAAGAAAAACGAGTCCCTATATTGAATGCGATCACCTATTTATATCGTCCAGTTCTGAAACTGAGTTGCTGTTACTATCACGTAGCCGTACCTGCTGGCGCTTCAGTGCAGGAACAATAGATCATCAGTTCCTCAACAACTTATGATCTATTTGATAAACCACACACGCTCAAAAAACGCTCGCTATCTTCAAGGTTTTCCAGTATTGTTACGTTGTTTCTGTCTCCTTTAGCGGCCTCAAGCAACTCGCTCTCCTCAAAGGCGCCTGTCAGAACACCAACAGCATGTGCACCTCCGTAAAGGGCAGCCGACACGTCGTTGGGCTGCAACAAAAAGGGAACTTGGTTGATGACTCAATCGGTCCGGCCGATGGTGAGGTAATTGTCAACGGGGTCGCTTTGCAGACTTGCTCTAGTCAAACCGTGGTTATGAAATTCGACTTGATCTCCTGACAGTAGCAAAGATTTCCGAATCTGAAACATCATTCTGCAATGTAGGCAACTGATCCAGGAGTCAAGCCGAAAAGCAAACGTTTGCGGCTGCCTTCAGTCATTAGGTCATGAGGTGAACGTCAGCTCGACGAAACCATTGTGCCCTTGCAAAAGACGACTATGACACCCCGTGTTTTCGAAGGCCGTCAGTTCATCCTCTTCCGACAGTAAGACAATCACTCGCGTTCACTTACAATATGCCCGGGTGCTAACAGCCTAGCCGGGCCACTCTCGAACGGGAGGAGCATCACAAGAACGCTCACCGTGTCGCCTACGTGAACTCGCACTCCGAACGAAGGCCCGGGTATACTTTGGGCTGCGCGCGCTGCAGCAATCTTTACGAGCTCCCCTCGATCCACGTGGTCGCTTCCAAACCTGCGCAAAAGACGAGGACAACAATCAGCGTACAGGGGTTGAACCAATTGCTTAGCCAATGCCCAAGCGAAAGAACCGATGTCACTTGGCAGCAAAGGTCACTGCGCTGATGAGACAATCAAGTAGAACTGTCGGCCAGGCTGGCTAGCGCGTTTCCGGAAAGGCTTTACTCATAGTAAGCCAGGGCACCAGACTTCGCTGAGAATCTTCAGAGGCTGCTCGTACCCAGGTGGATGATAACATGGTCAGAATTCTGCGCCAGCATTCCGCAAAAATTTTACACCAAAGTTGTCGAAATGGTGCCTCTGTCCAGCGTGAAAACTTCGAAGCTCACCCTCCTATGTACGGGGGCGAGAAGAGGTCCTTGATTCCCAGCGCGTTCATCTTCATCCAGGCAATCTCGGACAGGTTGCCGGTCACCTGCAGGAGACAGCCTCAGTTTCAAGACGAGGGACTTTTTTTTCTGTTCCCTGTGACCATCGTAAGTTCAACTCTCCAGGTCGTCTACCAGAAAGTTCTGTTCTGTGGCCAGACGTGAAGAATCGGCAACCACTGAAACTTTCGCTTCGGGAGGAGGGTCGAAAAGGCCCCTCCTCTTCTCAACAAGGGGTAATAGCAGGGAGGGTTCTCGTTTAAACCCAGATGGTCCTGGTCGATGCGCTCGGTTGCAGAGAGCACACTGCGCCTCACCAAGCCGGTCACAACGTCATCCCTGGCGGCCAGTGTTTTGAGAAGGTGCAGCACGCCGGGCAATAGGTGCAGCCCCTCTGCAGCGTGCGCCACATGGCCACGAGCATACTCGAGCATCTTCGGGGCGATGTCGTCCCAGCGACTCATAATCTTCTGCAGGTGTAAAGTCACTGACAATCTGAATCATGGCGGTACGCTACTCAGTGAGATTCAAATGTTAACGAGTCTTCTCAAAGACGCGCCTGGAATACATGTATCTCGCTGTGGACTGGAGATAATATGGGGGGGTCAAATAGCAACTCCCTATGTGTATCTGGCAGCAAGATGAGTGCCCAATAACGTGTTGCCCCTGGTCAAGAGGTGGTCAAAGGGCCCACCTCTTCTGATACGCCATAGTGGAGAGCGGTCTTCTTGATGACGCTCTTGTCTGTGCTGCCGTGGTGCTGCAAGATGCATAACGAGGACTGTGAGCACCTTTGATCGATTTTCTTTCATTCTTCAGCTGGTATTTGTGTCTCTGAAGACCCGTGGCTGCCGCATTCTGCCACCTGCTGCTGGAGGCCATCGAGGATGATCTTAAGCTTATTCCGCACTTCTTCTTTCCTAGAAAACAAACCATCCTGCCAGTCCCACTCTCAAAGTATTGGCGCCAGCTCAAGATGCTGGTAAGCCCAAGACCAACCCCGTCATGCTGTTCTCATAATGCCAGAAAAGGTCATGTTTTTGCAGCGACCTGAGTTCAAGGAGGACTTTTGCACCCATCAGAAGTGAACCCCCTCTTCTAGAACTTCCTCGCGCTGAAGAGCCACTTCCTTTGCAGCCTCGTTGGCCCCACCCACCTTGACTGCATCAATGGTGCCGTCCACTCCATACAGCTCCTTAAGGGCATGCGAAAAGGCGCCCTTGTGCATCTTGTTCGCCTCGGTCCCAATCGCCTCAACGAGTGTCCCATCAATGTCAAATGTGACCAGCACGCGGGAGCTGGCGGATGAGCTGGAGAAGAGACGCCTTTTTGAGGGAGGGGTTTCAGCGACCAGAGCGGCCCGGCAGGCCACAGAAAGGCCGTTTTGGCTGCTGCCCTTAGAGATCCCTGGCAGCGCTGCCTGGTTGATTAGCCCGTGTGCGAGTCTCCGCAGCAAGATGCCTCGAGAGGCGAAAGAAGAAGCCATGGACTAAGCGCGCAGCTGGCCGCTCAAATTTGGTAGCTCAATGGGGATGTGGCAGGTCTGCAAGTGGCATGGGAGAGGCAATGCTGCTGAAGGATACGAGCTGACCTTCTTAGGCTTCCTTGGCCGCTTAGCAAGCTGGCTGCCGATCACCCGATTTCAGTAGTGGTTTTCTAGGTACCTGCTGCATAGCAGATCTGAAACACTTCTGTAGTGGCAGTGCAGTCCACAGCGCTCAGCCCCAGTTGACTTCAGTGTTCGCTTCCTCACGTCAAGTTCAAGAACTAGTGAGCTTCCTAGCTGCATGCTGGAAAGTTTCAGACACCCTGCATGCAATGCCCCAGCCTCAGGAGCTCACAAACCGGGTGTTGCAAGCAGGGAGCTAGCTCAAACACTGTGCACAAGTCCGTGAAGCTGACACACTCGATGTAAGTTGAGAGGTAGTTCAGCCAGCCAGCAGAGAAAAGGAGGCACCCTGTGCAGACATGGCTGCCTTCAAAGCACGGCATTGCCTTTCCTCCATCAGCAGACGGTTGTGGGGGAGAGCTAGCAGCGGTTCTTTTCCACAAAGAGATAGCAATCCACCATCTGCATCAGCGCTTGCGGATGCAGGTCGCTTTTACAGAGAGTTTTCCAGTGGTACTGCCCAGGAGCTGCCGGATGACTTTGCCAGGTACCAGCATCACAAGACGCCCAAGTTTTCAGGGCTGCCCACGCTGCTGAAAGCCCCACTGGCAGATACGCTGGAAGGGGTAAGCAACCAGCACTGATTGGTGTGGGCTCGATTGGGCTTCGAGAGAAGGTGTTGAAGCTGGTTGTCGTGTGATCAGTCAAAGATTGGTGCAAGACTGATGTTAAAAGCTCCCATCAATGTATACAAAGCATTCGCTTTGGGAAGACCCATTGTTGTTGAATGTTATAGCTGCCCATTTTGTTTCTCAGCTTTGCCTCCCTGCATGCAACTGACTCCAAGCACATGTCAAAGGACCTGGAAGCAAGGTCCTCTGGGCAGCCAGGATCTAGAAGCCCAAGCTTTACTACTTAGTCAGGCAATAACCCTGTCTATGGCATACACAGACTCTTCTTAATGGTGGCAGTCTTCAACCAGATTACAGCACCATTGCTTTAGCTGTGCAAGGGTTCTCTGACCAGGTCCTCTTGGCCCTTTCTTGTGCCCAACGTGGGGGACCGTGTGTCTTGGTCTTAGTTCCCCCCTTGCCCCTTCAACATTCCTTTTTCCCCCCCAAGGGAGAAGAAAGGCTTACTTGGGGCTTGTCCGCTGTGGTACTTTCTTCTAGCATGCAGTTTGACAACCTTCCCTGTCCTTACACAAATACCCCCCTCCCCCTTGAATTCACTTTTTCAAACCCATTAGACAAGGAGGATTCCAGGCAGTCGCTCCTTCCGTGCTTTTCCTGGCACCGCGCTACCAAAGGATACAGACCTCCCACCTTTTTGCAGCTGGACATTGCCCTGGTGGGCGTTCCTTTTGATGGCGGGGCCAGCCACCCTGGGACGCGCTTTGGCCCTCGCGAGATCCGCAACAAGTCGTCGATGCTGCGCAAGATCCATGGGTCCACCGGTGTGGCCCCATTCAGCCTGTGCCAGGTGGCAGATGTTGGTGACGTCGTCATAAAGAGGCCCTGGCACGGGGTCGAGAGTGCGCAGCACGAGATCTACGACTACTTCCGGCAGCTGTGCAGCAGGTGCGAAACGTCTCTCCATTGTTTCATTTAGCACTTTACTAAAATGATTTGAATGAGTATTATTTCTAGTATTCAGTATGCGGAATTGACGTTTTGGAACTTTGAGATGTTGTTGAGTGCCAGAGATGATGTTGTTGTTGCGGGCTAACAATCAAGAGCTTGCTCAACAATATTCATCTCCGACTGTTCATGGGCATGAATACAGTGGATCTACAACCATGCACGATGGCCAGTCACAGGTTATGGTAAAACGCGTTCTGCAACCCACAAGTAAACACTTTCGAAGTGGTGCAGAGAGCGGCAAGCTGCCCCGTCCTCCATTTTGCTCTTCCACGTCTTTAGAACACATTCCTCCGGTGTCCTAATCCATCTAGTCACCTGCTCTTTAGACACTCAGCCAGGACTCATTCACGTCCTTTCTCTTTCTGTGTCAGGGGCATCATTCCGATCACCGCGGGCGGCGATCACAGCATCTCGTATCCCATTTTGCGTGCGGTGGCTGAGGCGGCGGGGGGTCCCGTTGGGCTGGTGCACCTGGACGCACACCACGATACAGTGGACCTGCAGGAGAGCGAGGAAAGCACGGGGTCCAAAGTGAGTCACTGACGACACTTTGGTTTTCTCTTAGGCAGAACCCTGGTTGACGTTTTGCACCCTCTGTTGTTGCCCAGGAAGCAGAAGCGCTTGCAAGCGTCAGGTATCTTTCCGTTTGGGTGATGTGCAGACCTTTACGGAGTAAGGCTGTCCTTAGCCTACCCGAACGTGCTTCTAGTGTGCGATGATGTTTGGCTGGAAGGCTTGGAAAGACACACCCTCTGAACCCTTCGTCCTAGTCCCTGGCGCGGCTACATCCTCAATGAATGGCGGAAGGGACTGTCAGCGGGCCCCTCCTGAGCGTCAATCAAGTCATCTCGGTTCCAAGAATGCAGCGTCGTCCGTGTGTAACAGCTTTGTCTAATATGGCCCAGGACGTTTGCCTGAATTTGCCCAGGACTTAGACTCTGAACTGGAGGAAATTACTCGCTCTGGAGGTTCAAAAGACTTTGCTCGGCCCTGCAGAAGCGAACCAAGTCTCATCCTTCCGAAGCTTGCAAACGCCCACTTCTGCCTCAATATTCGGATTTAGTGAAAGTCTTTGAATCTTTTCGATAAGTTCGGCCTTTTCAAAGCCCTCCACAGAAGGTACTATGGCAGGCAGTCAAGAAGCGGAAAACAGTAACGACATGTTGATCGTGCCTCGCCGAACGCTGTTTTTCCTCCGCATCTGCAGTATTGGAACGGCACGCCCTTCAGCTGCGCGCTCGCGGACGGGCTGATCGACCCGAAGCGCACGATCCAGATCGGCATCCGCGGCCCCATGAGCCCCGGCAAGATGCTGAGCGAGGACGCGGGCATGCGCGTGGTGGACATGGAGGAGTTCTACGACCTGGGGCCCAAGAAGGTCGCGCACGAGGCCCGGGAGGTAAGCCCCGATTGAACTCAATGAAGATAACAAGCCGAGGTGATAATGAGGGAACCGCACGGTACGGGTAGGGTTAGTTTGGTGGTTAGGGTGGGTATGGGTGCGGAGCAGGTATCTGTTTAGGTTAGGGTTTTTGATGTTAGTCGGAGCTTAGCATTATCTTGGCTTATATTTATCATCTTTCTTGAGAATTTTCACGCCCCGACCGCTTTGCACAGCGGCATGGAGGGGAAAGATTGATGCCCGGGTTACGTTTTGGGTCGGATGGCCGGCTGGTATTGAGCGTAGTGACCCCTGCTCGCTGCGGCGCTGAGGTGCACTTGTTTTACCTCGGCGATCGGGGGCAATATCCAAAGTGGCCTTGCTTCGTTTTCAAAAGGTTCGTTCAATCTATCCGGTCGCAAGTTGTTGCCTTTTGAACTCTATCGTAGCTCAAGTCAGGTTCCGCTTACAAGGCCGTGAATGTACCAACAGCTTTCCGATTGGATGCGCTTCGTCCTTCAGCTTGAACTATGCCTGAAGCTGGAGAAAGAGACCTCCAAGGGTGCCCTTAAAAAGTCGCTCTCGTCGCGGGCCGCCAAAAATCTTAGTTTACAAGGCCGACCCATCGTAGGGCGCCGTCTGAAAAGAGGGCCGAAAATGCGAAGTGTTTGTGGCCTCGGCTGTGACCAAAAGCCGTATGCATGGTGGCCAAGACACACGGTTTCAGCCTACTTGCCTCTGAAATTCTTCTTGACCTGATAGCGCGCCCAGCCGTCCGGCTCTTCGACCGCTGCTGCTTCCCTCCTTATGTTCTTCCCTGCCTGATGGGACCCTCCTCCGTTGGCTATGGTGACGAGGATTCAGCCTGGCAGCACGCATAATTGCAGGAGGTTTGCCTTCTTGCACAGAATTTGCTGCTTTGTGCTGTTCCTTATCTGCTGCTCCTCGTAAGCCGTTCCGCGAGCCCCAAGAAAGGATCAACATTCGTAGACGACGTAGTCTCTGGTGGGTCTCCGGTAGCTCCGGCAAACACCCGACTTTAAAAGCTTTGGTTCTTCCGCGTTTTGTTGCAGATTGTTGGAGACGGCCCCACTTACATCACGTTCGACGTCGACGCCCTCGATCCTGCATATGCGATTGGGACCGGGTCTCCGGAAGATGGCGGACTCACGACGCTGGAAGCGCAGATTATTTTGAGAGGGTTGCGAGGCTTGCACTTTGTGGGGGCGGACTTCGTGTGCACGTCCCCGCCGTGGGACCCCACAGGAAACACGCCGCGAGTGGCAGCAAACATGATGTTTGAGCAGCTTTGTCTTATAGCGGAGTCCATTCATAGACGGAGAAAACAGTGATGGCGAACGATTGTATCTCAGGATAATCAAGATGTTGCAATGTACATATCAGCTAAGTATGCACGGACAATGCACCAAGTACGTTGACTTTAGTAGTGGCGCGCCGAACTGTTGGGCCGAGCTGTCCGACCTTTCTCATTGAGCTCCAAGCGGGCGGTATGCATACCGATCGTTAGGCTTCGTAGCACATATATTATATATTGACTCTCAAGGGTGATGAGTGCTTTTGTCCGCGCGTATGTGCATCAACTTGGAAGCATAGCGCGCGCCGGGCCATTCCAATGCTTGCGAAGCTTAGCGCGGCCGCCTGACGTACTGCATGCCGCCTGATCCATTTAGCCACTGGCACAGATAGAGTGCAAAAGGGTTTTGAAAACTCCTAGAAGGGCAAGCCCTGAAACCCTTTTACCAGCTCTAGAAGAAACACTTCGATCGGCACAATGGCGCTTTGCATGGCGTTGGTGATGGCTTTGGCCGCCAGCCGCCGGCCTGCTGCTGTTCTGATCTAGGGGCAGCTGCCTATTGCACCCCCTTGCAGCTAGAGCGCTGCGATGAACTATTTCGTAGCGGCCTGCGCGTACAGACTATTCTTTAAGGATGTAATGCTGTAGCTTTGACTGCGTAGTAAAGCTGATTGCTTGGAATTAATGTGTGGTTACTGGACCTGATCGCACCTGGTTTCTATGTAGTCTCCTTTGGGGGCAAGCAGAGGAGCCATGGAGGAAGTCCGACAGGACCCCTCCGCCCTCCTCTTTGCCCAAGAACAGCCGGCATGGACGCTTTCCAAGCAAATGCTGTCGGGAGGGGTGGCAGGAATGCTGGCGGACGGTGTGACTTATCCAATGTGTACCGTCAAGTCACGGTAAGAACTACTTGCGGGTTCCGGTCAAAGCTGGGCACGTCTTGGAGCAAGATCTAATGTTCCTTGGCTCCCCAAAACAAAGGCAGGGCGACATTCTAAAGCGTGTTTGCAATCAACAGCAAGGTGGCTCAACTGAAGTAGCTCAGAACGGAAGCTGTGGCGTGATTTAATTTCAGGTCAGGCTTGCACTTGGTTGTTGTACATGCAAGAAGAGGGTCTGCTTTCGAATATTTTGTGACTTGTCTGGGCACCTCATGTGGGCAATGCTGACGGTCAGAACTGTACCACCTTTTCGGCTCAGACCTACTTGATGCCTCCTTGATATCAGATAGTTCACACAGTGCAGAGACGTCTATTCATCTCCATGCTGGCAGGATGCAAGTCCAGGGTGCTCAGCAGGCTGCTGGGAAGGTGGCATATGCATACAAGGGGCCGCTGGACGCACTGTGGACCATAGCCGCCAGGGAGGGCTGGCGCACACTCTTCAAGGCAAGCCCTTACTGTTCCCGCTGGCTGACCTACAAATCCTCTCTGGACGAAGCTTGGAAGTTTGGAATCTCCCTTGGGAAAAGTTATGCTTTCGATTCATTGGCATATTTTGAATGGCCATTGTATTCTTGTTTGAGAAGCTCTGATCCAGTTGGTGGGGCAGGAGCGGGGAAGGTAGCAGCGACAGATTCCTTGTGTTTCAGTAACAAGATCTGGTAACAAAGGAGCTAAGTTCCAGTAATATGCCCAACCCCTTGTCCAACGTAACGTGAAGGTTGGTTCTTTACCAGCTATACCCCTGGCATCCTTAGATAAGGCTGAAGCTGCTGACCACACTCTTGGCAGGGCTTTGGGACAGTGGCGCAAGTGGCTCCCGCACAGGCCCTGTACATGGGGGCATACCAGGCTTCCAAACAATTCCTGCCAGGTGTGTGAAGACACCCGCCACAGAACTCTGTCCACTTTCTTCTGGCTTGCAACATGTCAACGATGAATCTCAACATCAACGCTTTTGCAATTGTGGGCCTGGATCTGGCTGCAACCTTTCACCTCGAGCTTGCGTTTCCAGTCTCCTTCACAGCCTCACGGTCGTTACTTCTCTCTGGATTGACTCACTCTGTAGTAATGTCATGTTTCAAGAGCCAGAGTGGCGAAACAGAGCGATCGACCACCTGACCCCACCTGACGTCTTGGTTCCAGGTAGTGAGGAGTCTCCGATGACCCAATTCGCCGGGGGGGTCATCGCTACAGTGGCCCAGTCCCTAGCGATGGTCCCCCTGGAAGTGGTCCGACAACGTCAGCAAGTGCAAACCAACACCAGCGGGGCGTATCAGGTCAGCCCTCTTATTGCCACGCTTGAAAGGATGGTGCTTGCGGACGAGGAAGAGGTGTCCTGACATCAGCAATCGTCAGCCGATTGCATCCTTCAAGGTTTCGAAGTCAAGCGAGGTTTGGGATCTTACCCGATGCAAATTCGTGGAAATGTGACTTCCCGTTTATGATGGTACTCGCGACAACTCCGGAAAGGAGCAGAAAAACGCCAACAGTGCCTGTTCCTACAAAGCTGCTAATCAACTGGAGGTTTTTCACGAAGTCTGTTGACGACCCACTTCTCTCGCAGGGGTCGCTAGACGCTGCGAGGACCATCATTCGTTCGGAAGGGCCACTAGCTTTATATCGGGGCTTCGCCATGACACAGGTGCGTCGAATGGCGTCACCTTCGCATACAACTCGTAATCATTCCTTTGGAAGACTTTGCTGAAGGTCGGGTTCATCACATTCTTGCTTCGAAGTCGGATTCAGCAGCGCAAAGAAAGCCTTAAAATGATCGATTGCCATCTTGAAACGACTACGCTAAACCGACTGCTTTGATTCGCAAGTACTGTTATTTTCAACGACAGTCCTTTGCTGTAGTCTCGAACCGCTCTGCAATTTTTGGAGGGAAGCTACGGGCCCTTTTGAGCATCAGAAATCGAACAACAAGTGTTGTCATCGGCAGTCGCGTAACCGGATCAAGTCGTCCGACCCCAGCTTTTTGTTAGCCATACGTCTCCGCTGCAAGATTCCTCTTCACCTCTGCAATCTCTCTGTCTTTGCCTGCCAGATGGTGTGGGGCCCCTTCAACGCCATTTACTTGCCCATGTGGGAGGGAACCAAAGTATTGGCCGCCCGATACACAGGCGTCGGAACGGTGGGTCCTCCGTCCCGTTGCTCCTCAAATTGTCAGTCGCTTCGTATTGTTTTCCTCTCGCAAGGTCCTACCCTCTTGCGGCGCTTCAAAGTCTCGCGTCTGCGTTCCCCTAAGCAGAACGCGGCTGATTATCAGCTTCCATCGTACCCTGCTGGCAGCTTGAAACCAGCTTTTGTCACCAGTGAAGATGCTTGTCTTAAAAGTCGCGGTCGACAAGACGGCTTGGACTTGCAAATCCGCCATCTTGGCGACTGACCTCAGCATTGTTTGCAACGTTCAACCTCGACATTGACGGAATCCCAAGCGAGAGAATCACCTGCTTTATTCTGAATGGGCTAGAGGGCTCCCGCTGTTGGGTAGACGCCAAACCCTTCATTCCGTAGCTCCATTTGCCCAGCTCGCCGTATTGTCTGTGCAGGTCGATCAACTCGACGTGCAATGGGAGCTAGCGGCCTCGTTCGGCAGCAGTGCGGTCGCAGCGGCGGTCACAAATCCCGCGGTCAGTCCCTGCGGCTTCGTTGTCCGTTTTTCTTCCGTTCGTCACACATTTTCGCCGCACTGCTTTCCGGAACTTGTGGTGGGATCGGCAGGAACGATGGTGAATGAAGTTGGTGCCTCGTTCCGCATCATTTCAATCTGCTCCGTCGGTGTGTTGAGGAATCCCCTCCAATAACGAGCTGCCGCTGTTCGCCTAAATGGACATGAACTGTCTGGATGAATGGCTGGCCCTTCTCTCGCGGCCCCGTCACTCGTTCAGCCACTGAACTGACTCGTGTTATCCAAGTCGACTTTCTCGACCACGCGGGTGTGAAGCTAAGGCCGCGAGTATGGCTCCTGTGCTTGACAATTTCCTTTGCAATCTCTCAGTACGTGCTGGAGTGGCCCTCAGCCGCCCTCGCTTCTTTGCAGGATGTGATCAAGACGCGGCTGCAAGTCCAGGGTCGCAGCAACATCGCCTCCAGCACCAACTACTCTGGCCCGATCGACGCCGTAAAGTCCATTCTCCGGCACGAAGGGTTGAAAGGATTCTTCCGCGGCACCATGTCGCGCGTTTGGTGGGTTGCGCCGAGCTCGACAATCATGTTCACGTCTTATGATCAGCTTATGAAAGCACTAGCGTGATGCCGCACGCTAGTGATCGGACCGAGGGTGTCGGAAGGGACTGTAATTTCACACTTGACCGCAGGAAAGCCAGCAAGTGTACTGCATTGCAGTAACGCGGGTTGCAGAAGATTTGACGCAGTTGCCTTACGCGGTTGCGCGGCTGGCTAGACAGTAGTTAGGTGTAGGAGTTGCTGCTTTGCTGCTAAGTCAAAGGGACTTCGCTTTGTTACATATGATAGACTGTAGTTATAGGGTCGCGCCCGTTTTGGCATGCATTATCGATAATTCGAAGCACTGCATACTAATTAGGAGTGCATGGCTTGCGCTTCACACTAAGTTTTCTTAGTAAGGTTTCTGAGTTCGCATCAAGCTTGGAAGCAGTCAGCGTGTGGCCCCGGAGCCTGCGGGCAGTTAGTGCATGCAATCTACTAGAATTAACCACAATGTCCGATTGCATATGCGCAAATGTGGCCCGGACGCCGCCTTGCTGTACTATATAAAATCGAGCGCGCCGCGCGCGCAGTTATAATGACTTTGCACTTAAACCTAAGCTCGAATTTGCTCTATATATATTTTAATGATGAAGATTTCTGCAAGAACTTCGGATCACAATGGTGCTTGCCAGCGAGTATACACGTGTATATTATAATGATGGTATATAATGATGGTCGATCCGTCTTATTTAGTGACACACTGATGATATACGACTGAATCATTGACATAATTGGTACTGATATTGATATTGATGTTGAATTAAGCTTGCAGTCTATTCTTAAGACGGTGACCATTGCATCATGGCATGGCATACTTCACGTAAATACGTCCGCAAAGTAAGTTGATCCTGTCCGATAAGTTCCCGTGTCTAGCTGCTGGCATGCCACGGGCATGCGGCAGATGTTGCATGTCGACGGTATTCATGCAACCGGTAGATATGGCCCGGAGCAGCGTCCGACTAACATGCCGCCGAGACTGGCAGCAATGCGGAAGCAATATGCCACAAACATAAGCTCAGCTTCCTGCAACTGCTATGATTATCTATTAAGGTATCCGATCAAATGGTGCTGTATCCTTGTAACATTTTGCCCAGACTGCATCCACCGCATCCTCAGCCGCTTGCTTGGAAGTACAGTTTGGGTTTGTTGCAACCGAAAGTACAGCTCTTCGTCTAACGCAGACCTGCACTCACGATGTTCTCTAGAGTTGGTTGTATGCAAATAGGGAGAAGCATGTATGGAGAGCCAGTTGGATTCGGAGGCAAATTCCAGTTCAGTCGGAGGCATCGTGAACGAATTTGCAATCCACATAATGGCGAGCTCGACAAGGTTGCACTTTCTGGAGGAAAAGCTTGTTGAGCAACAGCAAACCGGGTTGTGAGATGTGTAAGTGGAGCAATGATGTCTGTGCAGGACGCACCTGATGTTGTTTTTGTATGTTGAAGTTCCCCCTCGCTATTTCTCGCTTGAAGTGGCAGTCACCACTAAGATTCGCGGCTCTGATCTGCGCAGTAAAGAAGCAGACGACTCAATTGCATCCATTATGACTGAACGCAGCTTTCAAATTACTCTTGTACAAGCGAGGGCTGGCCATACCAAGAAGCTACATTCATTGATGTGCATGGGCATCCACACGCAAATGGCTACACTTTTAAAGGCAGAAGGTCAACGTATGCCTCCGATTGGCTGGTATAACCTATGAGGACGAGTCGCCCTAGCGGCGACCTACTATATTGCATGGTTGATGCATCTGGGTCCATTAGATCCAATGAGAAAGACATCAATGCTGCCGGCTGGAAAGTGGCTCACCTCACTGCACGCCTGGTGGTGGACGTTTTCCCAGTCTAGTTTTGCCACTCGACATTGGTCGTATGCATGGATCAGCTCGTGTGCCAGTCCTGTGTCCACCTCATCCTGGTAGACGACGTTGTTGTAGCAGATCTTGATCTGCTTGCACCCAGGACCATGTCTTTATCATTGAACGTTTCGTCAGGGGGCTCGAGGTTCAATAGTCCATCAACAGCAGCCTTCACCGGTTCAAAGGTTGACCAACAAACGAACATGTGCGCCAGTTGTGAAGAAAGTTCCTGAGCACTATAGGAGCGGCAGATGTGGCCCTCTGTGAGTCAATCGGATCCAAGAGGTCCTTCCGTCCTTCGATGCTTGTACGCAAGCTCTTAGAAAGTGGAGGTGAAAGGATCTATGCCCTGTCAGATGGGGAACTGTCTGGCCATCATCATTCACAGATGCTGACAAAACGAGTCAGCATCTGCCAAAAAACTTGAAAGTACTGATATCCGGTTTGGCCTGGACCAGTAGCGCAATCAGAGAGTCTGTTTAACACACTGTTGCATGAGTCAGAGAGTATGTGGTTCAAACGGCTCACCCCCTCCCCCTCTGGCATAAATCCACCACCAGCATTCATCATGCAATTCATGGCGGAGAAGAAACGGTCACCGACGGGGCAGCCTGCCTTCTCCATGGCTTCTCTCAGAAACTTGATGACATTGTCTGCATACACAGGGGAGTTCCGCATACATTGGCACCAGTGTAAGGCAAATCGCTTTTGACAGGGTGATGTCCTGAAAGGTTAGATCTCTCTGCCAGCTTCTTTAAAGGATGTTTTCACGATCCTTCAACGTTGGAGGCAAGAAGCTCTTGTGTTTGTTGAGTTTTTGCCAGCACCGGATTCCCTTGCTCGTCCACCGGAAATTTATACCACCACCTGCGAGATTATCGGCTCAAAACTGACTCACTGTGTTTCAAAGAGTGTTCGATCATGCTCTCGCAATGCTCCTTTGTTGTGCCATACAGCACTCTCCCGTTCTCCAGCCGGCGACCACTTGTGCTGGTGGTGGTGGAAGTGGTCGACGCATCTGCCATGATCCAATTCTCCCACCCAGCAATAAGTAGCAGTTAATTAGTGAAAACTAAGCGGAGAGAGCTGGCGAGCTGCCAATGAATGGGCCGTGCGCACCTAACAGCTCTGTAGCCCCTAGATCAGCTAGGCCAAACCAACACGGTTAGGAACGGCACTTAAGGGATCGTTTGCTACCACCTCAAGTCCAATGCCACTCAATGGGTCCCGGAAGCCCCTGTCGCTATGTACACACTCATTTCCTGGAGGATTCAACTTTACACCCGCCACAAAGAGACAAAGAGCAGCTGCCGCCACGGTGCTCCTCACATTCAGATGTTTGGCTAGGCCCTTCTGCCGGCACCTGAGTGCTATACAAGTTTGGTACCTAAGGCTATGGTCGATGGTCATGAATGATGGCGGCTCCACAGGAACGCCGGGCTGCCCGGCCCGAGCACGCGGGCCGGCCCGGTGGCATTGGCCCTCCGGACGCAACCCAGCCTCACAGCTATTATGAGGAATCTCTCATATTATCCAAGTCCGGCAATTGGGAAGTAAGCCATAAGCCAATGACGAAACTTCCAGTTCGGTATGGAGAATCTGTTCAGGCCTTATGGTGAATTTGAGTCCCCGGGCGGTTGTCACAGGGAAGTACCGGGCACACTAAAAACCTAGGATAAGGTGACCGCCACACCCTAATGTCACTGGAAAGTGCCCGGTTGTCACCCGGTTGCCCGCGAGACCCTAATGTCACAGGGAGGGCCCGGTTGCTCGCCGGGCGGTGTGCGAGACCCTAATGCTAGTGGACTTGCAGTGTTGGTGGCACCCGGGGCAAGCCGTCGGGTACCACCACCCCGCCCCCTCCAATAAGGGGCGCCGCCCTCTCCAATAAGGGGCGCCGCCCTTATGTACTGCAATCCACACGGTCGCGGCGCGCAATTCTTTGTGGGTCAAAACGGTCGCTTCGGTCGTCCTGCACGGTCGATATTAAGCCCTGCACTGCCGATCGGACGGCGCAGATACCTCGCTGTGGATATGTTGCTGAGCCCGGGGCCCGCCGGGCGGCAGCACACCGGGATGCACATATTCGCGCCGGCGGCAGCCAAATTCCTCATAGACTCTATTGAATTTCTCATACCAATATGGAACTTTTGTCATTGACTTATGGCTTCAATACCATTTCCGAGATTTGGGTAATATGAGAGATTCCTCATAAAATCTGTGAGGCTGGGTTGCCGGACGCGTCCGAATTTGTTCTGCACTGTGCACACTCAGTGCACTGCAATCGATCAGATTGAACTGGTCATTCTCTGGCGCGGCAGCCTGTCAGGGTCCGCCAGGCCATCATGGCGTCCGAATGTACTCGTGAGTCAACTTTCAAGGTGTCCGAACTGAATCATGCCGTCGATGGATTGCACTTTTCAGAGTGTGGACGGACAAGATGAGGTCTTTGTGCAGCAAAGAAATCTGCTTTTGGCCAATCAAATATCGTTTCTGGGGAGAAGCCACAAACCACAAGTTCGACGGAAAGGAAGACGCATTCTAGCTGGCGCAGGGTGGCAACAGTAAAATTCAGGTACATGTCGCTTGGACGAGAGGGGATTCTGGTCCGACAAGGTCGCTCATTTTGGACTTGAGGTAGACAGGTCGTTCCCAGGTTGACTCGTTGGCTGCCAGAAAAGTGCCGGCATTGACCTCTGCGGCGAACGTTGCAGACTTCCATATCAGTGAATCTTTTGTCAAAGTATCTTTTGCCAGCTTTGTGAAGATTCACGCAGCAACCTTAGAGGACATTCCTAAAGTAGGCTGGACCTGTAGGGTTGCGCTCTTTATTTCTCAGAGCGAAACATGGCTGCCGCTGCGCGCTTGGAGGCAGCGGTCGCTAGTCACTCCTTTGCAACAGCTTCGTTGCAGCAGGGCACTGCAGGGGCTTGTTCGCAGGAGGGGTCATGGGCGGTGCTGAGGGGCATCCCGTCCTGCAGTCAAAAGCAGCAGGTGTCAAGTCCTGCTGCAAGCAGGCTCTGTAACAGGAAACAGATTCCGGTCGAGCTTGCGCGGAAACAGCTGGGAGGGTCAAGGAGGATAGGGCGCCGGCGAGCGGTCAGCGTGGCAGCAGAAGCAAATGTGCAGCAGGAGGTGGTGAGCAATGTCGAGGAGGTCCCCCTCAAATCTGACATGGGCGTCAGCTATGAGCTTCTGAGGGACAAGCTTGCGGCGGGGGAGTGGGAGGAAGCAGACAACGAGACCCGGCGGTTAATGTGCGTACTCGCCGGCGAAGGGGCGGTGAAGCGGAAGTGGGTCTACTTCACGGAAGTGCAGTTCATCCCGGAAACGGACATAGACACGATCGACAGGCTCTGGAAGGCGTACAGCAATGGCCGGTTTGGGTTTAGCGTGCAGAGGAAGATCTGGACGGCGGCCAAGCGGTCATGGAAGGTCTTCTTTGAGAAGATTGGATGGACCGTCGGGGAGCGCAGGGATTACAGGAAGTTTCCGCTGGACTTCCTGTGGAAGTTGGATGCAGAGACACCAACGGGCCACCTCCCGCTTACCAACGCGTTGCGAGGGACGCAGCTGCTAGAGGCCGTTCTGAAACACCCTGCATTTGACTTTGGTAAGTGGAACTTTTTGCAAGAGAGCTGCCGTGGTCCTGGCGATGGTGGTGGTAACCTGCTTCTGTTGGAATCAAGGGCTTCGAATCGGCCTCAGGTCCAAAAATTTGGTCAAACCACATGGGAAGCGGGTTATTTGGGGGAGGTGCTGACAAGATGTCCGCATTCTTGATGTCTTGGTGGCGCAGAAGAATGTGCAGCGTCTATTCGAGTTACAAATCAAAAGCGACCAGTTGGTGGTTTTTTCAGGTCGAGGACTTTACGGTGTAAAGAATTTCGTTGACTGTAATTGGTTGTTGTAAGTTTGCAATGCTGTGACAATCGCAAAGTTCGGTTCCTGCGTCTGAAAGCGGCATTGTGCCCAGAACCCTAAAAATAAATCCGTAGGTCCCTCCTTCCGGAAAGCTGGAAAGCGGCATCCAATCAGACACTTTGCTTGAGTTTTACTGTGCGCATCATAGATGCACTTTGACGAGCACTCGAACTGGTATTCTGGTTGGAACGTCTGTAATCGAAAGTCTGGTTGGACATTTACAAGTCAAGGGCATCTTCGGGTTAGCAAAGAGTTGGACTGAAAAGGTATATGCAGTACTTTCTTGGTACAGCATGTCTTGACGGCAGATAGCACTGTCTGTACGTACTGTTGCACACCAAAATCACTGAGTGGTGTTGCCCGAACTGGTCCTATGTTTAAAAGACGTTGTAGTTCGTTGCCAGGTACTTCAGAAGCTTACGCTGAAGCTCAGAACATGGTTTCCTGACAGTTTCCAGGATGAAATCTGTATCAGGATTTTCCCCCCCTAGAATTTTTTTGTTCTGGTAACGTGCCAATCATTCGCCGCAACAGCTCAGGCCACAGATTGTTGCGGACGGACGTGCGCCTACGAGGTTGATTGTCTTTCTTGGTGCATCTGAAATTCTGCATACGGGAATCTGCTAGCAAAGTAACCACTTAGTAAACGCTTTGAGCAGATCCAAGAGGCTGGTGAACCCACAGCCAGAGAGTATACTCTTTTCAATCTAGCTCGATACTGCGACCCCCTTTTGTCGAAGCATCTGTATTACTGTTGCAAAGTAGCTGCGCTCATTCACAATCGCTTTTAAGGCGGAAAATGACCTTCTCGTTTAAGTGCTGTTGTTGTCACTAAGGTGTAGCTGTGTTGACGTTTGGAAGGGAGGGCCACCAGACTGACAGCTTGGTACACGCACCATTTACAGTTGTTGAGTTGCTAACTGGTTGTGACTTCTCAGGGGTTCTGACTCTGGCAGCACGTGGTGTCCCGTACTCATGTGAATCTTGAACCTCGTAGGATGATTGGTATTCATTGTCACCATTCTTGTTGTGCAGTCGATGAGGAGATGAAGCTGACTGGGGACTCACTATCGGACTACACTTCGAGCTCTGTGCCAAGTCCATCTCTACCAAGCAAACCCGCAGAAGAGAGAACGAATGCCCCTCTACCTGAGGCATACATGGCAGATTTCAACTTCTAGAGTCCAATGAACCGAGTCCCAGAACTAAATTTGCAGATTTTGTATGGAAGACAATTTGCAGAGCATTGGCCACACCTCGTAGTGGATTGCCTTGTCCAATTTGGAATCAGGTTTGCAGGTTGGCTGAGGTGTGTATGATGAGTAATAGCAAGCCGCGATCCAAGCTGCTTCTGCTACTACCGACCTTTTGAACGTTATAGTTACGCGTCCTTATAACATGCAACGCAATCACCCTCGATATGTGTCCACTCGAATGCAGAAGGTCCATGCGTTCCCAGCCTTCAAATGTGTGCAACTAATTTTTGACTAATAAGATTGGATAGTGCGAGGTCAGGCTTGTGCATGCGACACGTTTCTGACGACGGCTGAAATACGACGATAGAAGTTGGTCAAAAATAACCGCCGACACTGACCATCGCACTAGTATAGAAACGTGTCACTGTGTTCGATACACGGTTGTCGTGATTCATGGTGATGATCGATACGGCGGCACGCCTGGTGGGGCCGCAATCTCGTCCAACAGAGCTATCGCATTGAAAAAATATAAAACTTACATCTAGAGCTGTACTATTGTCCCGTTCTATATCAAACCTCGGCCCCGGAACATGGAATACTTGACCCCCAGTATTCTGTATTCCAAGGTTCCAAAAAAGGGAGTATTCCGTATTCCAAGGTGCTCAAGTATTCTGTATTCCGTTTCGTAAATGTGTCTTGTGACACTTTGGAAGCTACGTAAGGAGGGCGCTTGTCGTGTGAGTTTTTCTACAATCTTCTTTCGTTCGAAGCATGCTTTTGGATGTCTTTTTAGTTCGAAGTCAAGTATTCTGCCGCTGTTTGCCACATGTTGTGTAGTATGCTCGGAAAAGCCCAGTATTCTGTATTCTAGTATTCCAAGGCCCAAATTTGGGTATTCCGGATTCTTTCGCTTCCAAAAATGGGTATTCCGTATTCCATTATTCCATGTTCCGGGGCCTACAAACCGTTCACGGTTGCCAGCTTCAAATTACTTAATTTAGATTCTCAATGCCGCTGGCACATTCGACGGTCCGGTAGTTGATTTGGCATGCAGATTGGGTCGAACGGTCGTTGTATACCCTGTTGGACATAAGCAGAACTTCGCCGAGACCCGGGTGAATCATCTCGAACTATGGGCAGTCACAAACGATAATTCACAACAAGTCTGATTTTGTGGCAACAATCCATCATTTGAGGAGAACACCATGCGCACATTGCCGCCAACTTACGACTCAGCAGCCCATGATAGCCCGGGCCGGCTGTGTCCATGCCATGATGGTTAGCGGCATGGCGGGCAAAGGGGGTTGTCACAACTGGCATGCCGAGAAGTTGCCGGTACAAACCGCCCCATGAAAGTAGCTAGATCCTTAATGCGACGGGTCTGTGCGACTCTCATTGATGGTCGGACAGATCATGATGTGATGCGCGGCAAATTGACGCACCTTACAATGATGCTTCAAATGTTGTCAGTTACTTCGAGTCGCTTCTTAGACAACGATGTGGACATTTCCCATAGGCTTTTGACATTGTGCTGAACTCGTCAGAGCCGTCACAACAATCACAAACTCCATCGTTGACGAGTGAGGTTGGTATCAATTCTCGTGACTTTCTACATTCGAACCTACCTCCAAAGCCTGAACATGCCGTAGTACTTGGCTCGTCTGTACCATCCATGCAATCTGCAGTAGATCGGATGGGTTTTAAAAACCTAGCAACAAAGTTGTGATGACAGCAAAAATTCTATCAGAAGCCGCATATATTCAAACCATTTGTGCCAGGAAGAGCCCTTCTTTGTTGCCCTTGCTTCTGACCAGATCTCAAAGTACATCAGGTATGCGCATTTGTTGTATACAATCAAAATTGGGCGTTTGGCAGACAGAGATACTCACCACAAAAATCATCGTTCAATCTTTCGCAAGGGAGGCTGGAGATCGCAGCTCTTGAAGAAGTTGGGTCCCACTGTAGGCATGAAAACTGTTGCGTGCTATCTTTGCAACAAATCAAGTCTTGATTCTCAAGGCTGACTCCGGGGACGAGCTCTTCTAGGCTCTGACAAGCCTCCATCACACTGACCCTCAACATGCCGTGTCCTTCTTTGTTCTGAACAATTCCTCCTTGTGCCAGTCCATGCTCTTTGCGCGCTCCTTTTTGAGAAACAATTATCAATCCTGCTGGAATTGTATACGATAGAATGTAGAGTAGTAGAGCCAACCCTGCATAGAAAGGAGTGAGGTGAGACTGGATGACCTAGGACCTGGCACTTCATCACACGAGCAGAAGGAAGGAATTAAGAAGCCGTCAACAGCGGGGTTCGATCAATATCAGTACCAACGATTCCAGGCAATAATTCAAGATGCCACGACAATTCAGCTTGACCACCACTTTAAGCAGGGGTTTGCAGAATGTGAGTGGCAGCACAAAAGGCTGTGATTGCAAATAATGTCAAGACTGATGGACGGACAAAGGTTAAAACAAGCCTAAATCGGTGTCTGACCTAAAGCAAAGCTTGCGCAGGTGAAGAACTTCTGCCGGCCTGTAGTGCGATACTGGCGCTGCACTGCTTTGCGAAAGCGCGATACAGAGTGGTATCGCCCCACCGACAGCATAGGGCCGGGGGAACCTGTTATCAATATAGGCTGGTTCTCTGGGGCCAAGACCTCGCTACACATTCTCGAGATGCACAAGCGAAGAGGCAATCAATGAAGCCATCTGATCAACCAGTTTGTTTCTCAAGTTCCCAGATGCACCACTTCTCTACAAGAAGTGGGCCTGCAACTTCAGAACCTGGCTCCGTGAGCGATATCTACCAGCCGCAGTCCGTCTCCCCATTCCAAGGGCAACTCAACTTCGTTGGCCGTCTCGTGTTCCATCCAATGGTGCTTGCGTTGAGGCTGCAAATTATTCAAGGTAGCTTTTGGCAATTGCAAGATTCGGCAAAAGCAGTACTTTGCAAGAAGGTTGTTGCTATTTTAGATGGTGCAAAACCTGAATGAAAACCCTAGCCCCCTCTCTTATTATGCCTACATTCCTAGCGCTGTTGAAGGTCTGGAACCCTTTGCTAGCTGGTCTGAACTTCACTTGTTTCGATTCAACTCTGAATCCTTTTTGGATATGTACATACAAATACTGGCAGCTTGCAGACGTTATTCATTCCCTTTCCAGAACACGGAAGCCCTCCATCGCTGGTGCTCTAAACCAACTACTCATTTGAGTTCTATACTCCGCAAAAGGATCTCTTCCCAAAGAGGCGCAATGCTTTAGACTATGATTGGATCCAGATCCTGAACTGAGGTTGAAGTAGCGCCTTCACGCACGGCTTCAGCCTCAAAGGCCAATGATTACAATGCGCCAGCTGCAGCTAGCTGCTAGCTACCGGTAGTACGTACGTTGCACACGGTGGCTAGGGGCCGCGCCGGCCGCCCGCGCGTGCGCTTTTCAGCGCGCCGGCCCCGGCCGGCGGGCCCAGTGTGCTGTCCCGCGCCGGGGCCGCGGCCGCGCCGCATGATCGGCGGTGCGACCTGTTGCCGAAAGCTTTTGGGTTTCAACTTGAAAGTTCAGCCTGGCCTCTGAGTCTTAGTAAAAAGTTAAAACAAGAACTTTCACCAAATCGAGGCCGTCTAAAGTACCAAGCTCAAGATCGAACAGCCCATTGATTTCCCGAATGAGCGGGCTCTCAAGTGATTACAAGCATGCGTCGTCTAGTTCTGATCCAAGACGTTCACCATGATGGTCACCTGCAAAGGTCATTCTTCAAATTTTCTTCTCATTGTCGGGTCACACTTTCCAAAATCCAGTGGTGGTGCAGTGGTGGTGCGGAGGCCCAGTGACGATCTTGATCTGATCTTTGATCAGCAGCCAACGTAGTGAGATGCCAGCAGAGGAATTTCCCTGATCAGACATGGCACTAGCATCACAGGCTGCCCTCCGGCACAGCGCACTGAGGTTGAGCAAGTTAGCAACCCGGCACCTTCAAGCGTGCCACCACTCCCTGGCGCTCAGGAAATGCGAATCTGCTTTTGCGTCTGATGTGTCCTCATTGCGGCCCAAGCTGTTTCTTGTTCCCGACCTGAAACCCAAGTCTTTTCCTTCCTCACGCCGTCCTCGGACAACCACTGCTCAGGCCACTGGCACTGCTGTGCCAGCTGCGACGCTAGAGCCTGAAACCAAAGCCCCTTCTGTGCCAAGTTTGCAAGCGGCGGAGAGGCCGTCGTGGAAAGCGGCGATTGACTTCAAGTTCATCCGAGATAATGTGGACCTCGTGGCCAAGAACATTGAGGAGCGGAAGTCGGGGGGCGATGCTGCAAACGTGGTGGCGCTGTACGACCAGTTTGTGAAGATGAAGACAGTGAGAACTCCAAAACTTCTTCTTGCTCTGTATAGCATCAGCAGATCCTGTGAGCTGCACGTGCTAGCACAACTCTTTTTTGTTGCCCCATCAATAGTCAGCTTATCCTGCCCAAAAAAAGGTGCTGAAACAGTGACTTATGGATATGATTGCACTGCTTCTGGTGGAAATTACGCAGCCTTGTTTAATAGTAGGACCATGCCGCTGACTGTGCAGGAAGTTGACGACCTCCGGGCAGCTAGGAATGCCAACGCTGCTCAAATGAAGGGCAAGCTTGATCCTGAGCGGAGGCAAGAGCTGGTGGCCGAGGGGAAGCGTTTGAAAGACGACTCAGCTCGATTGGAGGAAGAATTGGCAAAGTGAGTCTCTGAATCTGTACAGTCAATGTACATGCTTGCAATGATGTGCTCACATACATACTGCTCTAAACGCCTCTCGAAGGAACTACAAGTTTTCAGACAAGGTGTGGAGGGAGAGTCGAAAGTTGCTCTATAAATGGGTGGTGCAACAGCAACGGTGGCGCACCCGCCACTGTGAGCCTTTTAAAGTTTCCAATTGAGGAAACTTTCAATTGTGCATAGAATTTGTTTGTGTCATGTACTTGTTCTTCCCTCTATCTGATGCAGTTTGGTGGATGAGCTTCAAAAAGAAGGGCAGCGGATACCCAACTTGACGCATCCGGAAGTCCCTCGGGGGGGCGAAGAGGTGTCGGTGGTCAGAAAAGAGGTGGGCTTTGTCCTGCTAACTTTGGCTGTGGAATACAAGAATTCCATACTGGTTTGGACCCATCTTGAGCATGTGGGACGTTGAGGAGATCTCAGACAGTGAAAATGATGCTTTGGTTTTGCGGGCTGTGGAATCTCTGAGCCGCAAAGTGTGAAGATGCTGAAACGAATCTTGAATGTCTTCGGTCGTGCACTTACCTCATCTTGTGGCGTTGACAGGCGGGAAAACAGCGGGAGTTCACCTTTCCAGTGAAAGATCATGTAGAGCTCGGAGAGGGCCTGGATTTGTTCGATTTTGACACTGCAGCCGAGGTGGGTGCCTTCCAGCAGCCATGTTCCGCCGCCCATGTGTCAAATCCTCAATTTATGACTCGTATGTCCTGCATCTCTGGTTTTCAGGCTGTCACTGGTGTTCTTGATCAGTTCCAGTCACCTTTCAGGATCAACCAGGAGAAGTTCCTTGATATGTTGGCATGAGACATCCGGAGGGCAGAAATGCCTCAGATTTGCAAATGACGGATTTACATCCTGCACCCGTTCACCCTACGATTCCAAGTACCGGTTTGAAGAGCCTTTACGCAGACCAAGAGCTTCTATGTCCAGGACACACAGCTGGCCGTTTAGGTTGTTCTGCGATAAGCTCTCAGTAACTTCCCGGATACAAAAGGATTCGCCAGGAGAATCTAAGGCCCGGAAAAACAATACAGTTCGCTTCTGCCCTTGTTCCCCCCCTCGCTCTGACCTGATTCCGCGCTCCCCTACCAGGTGAGCGGTCAGAAGTTTTACTACTTGAAGAACGCGGCGGTGCTGCTGGAGATGGGCCTGATCAACTGGGCCATTCAGAAGCTGTACGCCAAGGGCTTCACCCCGCTCAGCACGCCCGATCTAGTTCGCAGCGGCGTCGTCGAAAAGTGCGGCTTCCAGCCACGGGCCGAGAACACGCAGGTCAGCCCTGCCAAACGGCCCTCTCTTTCGCGGTAACAGGAGCCCTTTTGCTTTGAGGATTGTCACGTTAGCGCTCTACAGAGGGACCCTGTTCTGCCGCTTGAGGAGACAAAAGCCGTAGAGGCCTTGAAATGCACGACCGGCCGCCTTACCGATATTCAGACACTGTTTTTCATCGTCTTGCTGACCAGCCAGCTTTTTGTGCGTTGAGACAGTTTGCAGCTCTCACAAATTGACGAAGCAGCACAGTGCCAGCCCGACTCTGCCACCCAAATCCGCATCCCCAATCCTCCCCACTTAATGCCTCCACAGTTTCTATTAGCCCTTCCCGTCGGCTCACTTCTAAGGGCCCCACCTTACACAAGGCGGTTGTTCTGAGTGCCCCGCTTTCTCGCCCGGCTGCAGATCTACACGGTCCAGGACTCGGACCTGTGCTTGGCCGGCACGGCCGAGATTCCGGTGGGCGGTCTGTTCATGGACAAGATCATCCCGGAAGCGGAGCTGCCCATCAAGACCGTCGCCTTCAGCCACTGCTTCAGGACGGAGGCGGGCGCGGCAGGGCGGGAAAACAGGTGCGAACGGAAGCGCTTTTGCGCAGGACTTTGGGAAGCTCGAACGCGGTTGGAAAGTTACGCGCCCAAGCGACCAGTATGCCTGTCACCTCCTAATCGTCCTCATCGTCCGCCACCTACTATCCCCAACCAGCCCCAAATCAAAGGACCCCACGTTGAGCAGCGTCTTGGGGTCTGAGCTCAAGCGAATGCGTCTGAGCTCTCGACGCCTCCGCTTCGTTGGAAACTGCCCGGGGCTTTGAACCGCCCTCAGGGTCTCCAGCTCATCGTTGTGCTTCTCAATGTGCCCAGGGGACTGTACCGGGTGCACCAGTTCAGCAAGGTGGAGATGTTTGTGGTGGCCACGCCGGAGCAGAGCGACGCGCTCCATGAAGAGCTGATATCCTTAGAGGAGGATATGTACGAAAGCCTGGGCCTGCACTTCAAGTAAGCGCGAGCACCCCTGGGCCTCGGTCCGGCTTCTGCTTCTGCAACTTGCTTGTGTTCAAACTTGGATTGTAAGACGGTCAACCTTTTGAGGTTAACTTTTCTGAGGTCTGGAACGTTCTCTGTTGGAAAGTTGGTATGCGCTACCAGAAGCGAGTTGCAGCAAATGAGTGCGCTCCAAACGGCTCGCTTGTCCGTGAACCGCCTCAGATGACACTGGACTTTAGAAAGGGAGAGACAGGCAAAAGGATGGAAGGGATGGTTCTGGCAGAAGTCACTTAATGCCCGAGCTTCAATCAGTACCTTGCTTTTCGGTTGTCCGATGATATCTATCCGATGGAATCTATGCATTCGTGATCGGCCAGGAATGTGCTGGCCTTTAAGAGCCCGCTTTTCGCACTGAGCATTCTCGATGTGGGCCGTCTTGCGTTGAGCGCAGGGATGTCCGATGGTCAAATTCAAAGGCCCCACCGAAATCTAGGTTCGTCGACGACCGTAGTTTCTTTATGAATCAGTACCAATCGAGACGACACAGACTCCTTCAGATCCACTCGCGGGTGTGCGAAATCTTCAAGACCGTGATATAACGGTTTGGTGTGACCCGCGTCCATCTTGCCCATCCTTGCAGGACCCTCGACATGCCATCGGAAGACCTGGGGGCGCCAGCGTATCGAAAGTACGACGTCGAAGCATGGATGCCGGGGCTAGACAAATACGGGGAGGTGCGTTATGCTCCATTATCGCCCTTGAAGGATGACGCTTCTGTTTTCAAAATTGCAAATGCGCAACAGGGTAACACATATCTTGGTGGTGAAGCCACATTGCAGACAATCGCTTTTGGGAAATGCTGGGGAGTGCCCTCGAACAAGCGGGCTTACTCGCCCCTTATGCAGTATGCCTGTGGACGCTGACTAGAGATGATACTCAGGGTCCTTGCTTCAATTGCAGATTTCCAGTGCGTCCAACTGTACGGACTACCAGGCCCGGCGATTGAACATCCGGTATCGGCCGGCCGTCAACGAAGACAGCGCTCAAGCCGGCAAGAAGGGGAAGGGGGCCACGAAGCAGCCGCCGCTCGAGTTTGTGCATACGTTGAACGCCACCGCGTGCGCCGTTCCGCGGATGATTATCTGCATACTCGAGAACTTCCAACAGGAAGACGGCTCGGTCGTGGTTCCGGAAGTGCTTCGGCCCTTCATGGGGGGCATAGACGTCCTAAGACCAAAGGAATAGCACCTTGGAAAAGAAGCACTACTATTTCGCTGGCAGGGATGCAAACACTGAGATTGATAGTTGTGTTGCGAGTCCGAAAGCGCTGGTCGAATACATGCCGCTACAGGATACTGACAACGGTGTCGATCGGAAGCCTGATGACCGGGCGCCCTCGCTCGACCTTTGACCGTCCTGCTGCAAGAATACGAGGGCCCCCGCTGCACTCTGGTGTGCCGGGGCGCGTCTACATTTGGGTGGCCGCGTCTACATTTGGTCTGCCTATCATAGTATGTACTCAGGAATCATGACATGCCAGTACGTACACATCGTATTCCGACGAAGAGCCTGCGTATGTACGTCAGTGTGCATGCCAGCATCCTGTGGGCCTGATCAATATCATTACGACGCGATGCATTGTATGTGAGGTGCATGTCCATGTGCGCATTACTCGGTAAGGTTCCTAGACCGTTCCGTGCGCCCGGTGATGCAGGCACGGGCACCGCGCGTTGACCTAAACGCTATGACATCATACTTAGTGGCCGTACGTCTCGATCGTATTCAATTGTACCATTTCCACTTTGCAGGCTACAGGGACGTCGCGCTGCCCAAAGAAACGCTAGTATGGCCTATAGCTCGATATACCCGCTTAGTAAGCTTATTATACGCAGCTAGGGCGTTAAGTTAGTTGATCTAGGCGGCAAGTCAAATCATCATGCCAGCGCGCGTACGTAATTCTAGCCTATAATTGAACGGCCGGTCAGCCTGAGCAATGCAGCTGCGCCAGGCTAAATGAATGATATTATGCACAAGACTCCTGTGAAACTTAGCCTGAGCGGCATACATGCTGAGCCTCGGATGATCATTGTCATCAATTGTATGCAACTGGACACTGCATATCTTCAGCTCCCGGCATCAGTGCTTGATGAGCTGGACAGCTTTTAGAGTGAGGCGAATATGATTGCATGTGCAACTTTGCAGGTGCGCAAGATAATGCAATATGAACTGTGTCATCCAGAAGGTACAGATACAGCGACCCATTGAGGCTGCATGGTCGGCGCGTGCATAATATCATGGTTCCAATCACTCACAAATACTGTAAGAATCATGGTAACCTGAGACTCCGCGCTTGGCTCTTCATCTGCTCAAGCCTAGCCTTGACTAGGGCCAAAGAGTTGCTTGACGCTATGCCCTAACGTAAGCACTGCCTCCATCTCCCTTGCTCAACGCTTTGGCAGGGGTTGACGAGTTACTTTCAAGAGGAGTCGGTGGCCAGCGATTCACAAAATCGGGCACTAAAACTCCATGGCCAGAGTTGCATGTTCTGGCTTGGCGCATGGGCTCCTCTGACCAATGGTGATCGTCAAATCGTGTTCAGTCCGCCCTCTTGTGCACCAACTCAACGACAAGCTTCCGTCGGAAGTACCACATCTCTTTCTGCAGAAGACAATGAGGATCGACTTTGGCAAAACGTCTCTGATCGATTGAAAAGCATGAGAGGCGCC
Organism: Klebsormidium nitens; assembly: GCA_000708835.1. Lineage (NCBI taxonomy): Eukaryota > Viridiplantae > Streptophyta > Klebsormidiophyceae > Klebsormidiales > Klebsormidiaceae > Klebsormidium > Klebsormidium nitens. The sequence goes on along the minus strand of DF237365.1, from coordinate 5,588 downwards.
TTTCCATTGACAATGATGCAAGCAATACAACATGTTTCGGAGAACGAGGACAGGGGCATCTCTCCCGCAGTTACTCTGCATCGGAGAGATATTTGAAGGCTGCATTTACCTTGTCAGCAGGAATCAACCCAAACAATCAACATCTAGAGCACATTCGCCGTCACTCCCAACTAGTGGTTTGGAAAGGTACGACTTCGCAACCTACCTGAGAGAAGGTAATTGGGGCATCCCGGCTTACGAAGTCAGCGAACTTGAGCATAAACATCCCGCAGTCGGAACTGCACAGAAGGGCACGTATTAGTCAACCCCAGCAACCCGAGATCGGTCTTCACGAGTAGTTGTACCAGAAGCTCGGAAAATTTTCGAAAACGCACCTTTTAAGACTGATCTCGGGATCGCCCAGGACGCGATTGCAAATCAGGACGCTGACGAAATTTGATTTCTGTAACTAGGATGGTTGGATGGCTTAACCCGGCGCCTCGGCCGCCGGCTGATTGGAGAAAATAGTTCCGTTGTGGTAGCTTACTTGTTTCCTTGCTGGGGCTTGTCCGTGTGGTAAACCCGTTCCCAGTCACTGGTGTCGATCGGGCCGGTGCCCTTGTCTTCCGCCTCGTCCATAATATACTGGGCCTGCACGGATAACTTCGATTGCCATCAGTGCGTTGGGTTTACCGTTCTGACGAGGTCTCAAAGGTGACAACTTGTTGCAAAGTGTCGCACGAAAAGTAGCACATGTTGCGGCAAACGGTCTGAGCAGTGGCAACACAGGAAGGCTGCGTAGGACTGAAATCTCTTTCAGCGTGGGGAAAGTTGGCTAATCAAAAAGGGAACCGCACCTACTTGGACGGGAACATATCTTCAAACACAGCCAGCAAGTGCCATGTAGATTAATGATCCTTTTTGCCATCTCTGACCCGTGTTACAGATCGCCGCAGGCGAACTTTCGTGAACAAGACTCCAGCAAATAAGAGCCGCGGTGGAACGAGCAGCGCTAGCCCCTATTCCTTGGCCAAGGGGTTGCGTTAGAATGTCAACAATTCGAAGCATTCTATTCTTTGTTCCCACGCTCTCGAGGCCTTTAATAGTAGCTCTAGATGTGTCATCAGAATGTTCAGGGTTTTCTTCACCGTCAGCAGGCACGCTACGCAAATATAATCCTGTGATTGATGCAACGGGTTGGGGGAAGCAGTTCTCACCAAGTCCTCCAGTACCGTCTCGGGCGACGCTCTTGTTGAAAAGGGGAAGCCGGCGCCGTCGCAGACGGAGTCAAAGTACTCGAGCCGGCGGTCCCGCAAGTTGATCACGGCGAGCGCCCAGTGGATGCCCTGGTGAATGGGCACGATCACCTGCCACCACAGCACAGCATTACTCGCCACACGGCAAATTGGACGGAGCACTCGAACCCGTTTCGACAGTCCAAACAGCAGATGCTATTCCATGGCGACAGTCCGTTTTCTTAGAGTAAGTTTCACGCGAAGTAACAGCAAACGTAAGGGAGAACGGATGAAATGAAGATGTGTAATTTGTACCCTCAATCAAGCGGAAATGGTGGAGGGACAAGTGGCGGCACTTCCGCACGAGTTATGTGCACTTGTGAACCTTTCGTATCGGCCTGCACGTCGACATCGTCACAACAAAGCTTATCAACCGAAGCTCGTGGGCAGAGACGTATAGCGATAGAGAGCCCGTACTTGTAATTGCTGCTCTCGGATAAGGGCGACGAACGAAAGACACTGAAGCTCACCTTGTCGCACTTGGCCAGCTTGTATTTGACACGCCGCGTCCACCGCTGCACTCGACTGTACTCGTACTCTTGCGCATCCATCCGAAGCTGCACGCGGCATGGACGGACCGTGAGCTTTGTACACAAAGAGAAGTGAGGCCCACGTGAGAAGAGTCTTCCCAGTGTGAGCATTAGCGACCCTTATTGACGACCCATTCGACAAAGTCTCGTCAGAAGCGGAGTCGAGGGGCGGGGGGGGCGAAGCAACGCCCCTGACCGAGTGGTTGACACCGCTGAGAGACGATAGAACGAGTACGGAAAGTATGGGAGGCAGGCGGCGTGAGAAAGGCACAGAAGCTGATCGCGTATAGCAGTTCAAACGCTCGTGGAAGTAGATCTGTGACTCCGTCTGTTGGTGGTTAGGTATGCGGACATGATAAACCTGCCATGAGCAAGTCCACACCGTACAAACCTCTTTCATTTCACCTTGTCGCATTTTGGCAGTGAATTCGGACCCCGGTTTGTTTCCTCGACCAGCCGAGCACAACAGAAGCAACGTATACCCTTCAAGTGCTGGCGAAGGCTGACCTTGTTGTAGAAGAAGGTGTTGAAGAAGTGGCACACGGGATGCAGCCCCTCCTCCTGAAAGTCCTCGCGGCTCTCCCGCTCCTTCAGCAGCACCATGTACAGGTTGATCACCTGCGCACAAGGCGACACCCAAGGCTCGGTTTTTCTGTCCTCGTTCCTTTGTGACGACTGGAGCAAATCAGGTGACGGCATCTGTCAGAGAGAGCGTCTCCCTCAGGGGCAACACTTCGAGAAAGCACGTGGACCCTTTTGAGAAGGGGTGCGAATCCCATACTAGTTCAATGTTGAGTCAAGGAACACTGCTGCAGCACGTGCGGCAGTCAACACACGCAGGGACAATCAGATCTGGACACTAGAGTCCTGGAAACGAAGTCGCAAAGTTTGACCAAACCGGAGAAATTGTGATCGGCCAGACGCACCTCATCATTGAGCCACATGTCGGGGCGTAAGCACTGCATCTGGGCCTGGGTAATCTGGAGGCTGGAGCGCTCGTGGGCGACGCAGACTTCGTCGCTGCACGCGAGACAGCATCAGGATTGTGTTCTTGAGCAAGCTCTTCGAAGCAAGTCTTCATCATATGAACACAGCATCGAAGTCGAAAGCTTTCGTTCGTTCGTTTTCCCGTAGTTTGGACGGTTATGGGCCCATGAGAATGTGTGGCACGAAGATGCTTTCCTTAAAACTGATCAAAATGCAACCAGAACTTTGCGAGGAGAATGCTTTTCTCAGGTCAAATATAAACGCACTTCCGAAGCTTCAAGAAATCAATGCTTAATGTGCCTGTGCGGGTGTTGAGATCTCACCTGGGGGGATTGTGTAATATTTCGTCCACCAACTCGTCATCCTCTTCGGTTAAGGGCACCGCAACCTGCAGAAGGAGGTATTCGCATGCTTGCTTGAATAAACTACCGTTAAAGCAATTCCTTAAGTCGGGTCCACTCACATACATAGCCAATGGGCCAACGATTTCTAAGATTATCTCCTCTGAGAGGCTTTGAGCTGGCATCCAACTTCCGTTGGAAATCACGATATCGGCGCGCCTCACACAATCCCCTCTGTGCACGATGTTCAGTGTAATCGTTTGAGGGTTCACAAACTCTGAGGGATCCCTCCAGAGTTGTCCGCTCACATATCCCTCTTCTTCTACCTCCTCGTCTGTCTCCTCTTCTTCCTCGTCAGTCACTTCCTCAGTAACCTCTTCTTCCTCCTCAAGCTCCTCAGTGACCTCCTCTTCCTCCTCAACCTGGGACACATGCAACAGAGGTCAGTGGGCACTCGATACATCAAAGTCTAAACCCAGCAACCTCCATCGGTAGTCGCAGTCTGGTGTACCCAAATAATGCCCGTCTAGTTTGGGATCTAAGGCCGCCAGGCGTGTGCTGTTGTCAAAGTCAACGTTGGTGTGCCTAAAGGAACAATCTGTGATTATATTTGAAGGACAATGAGGGCATGCAACAGTAAGTCGGACTTTTTCAGAACAGCCGTGGAAAGCCACACAAGCCAGCTTCGAAGTCCTCATAGTGCCCTAGCCGGGGGCGCAAGGTCGTACCTCCTCCTCATCCCTCAGGCGCTGCTGCTTCTGCACTGCCAGCTCAGCCTCCTTGAGCTGGATCTCCAGGTCGCGCGACCGCTGCTTGTGGTCATCCAGCCTCAAGTCACGCAGTCGCTGTAAGAAGGTGGACACCGAGGCCACTTCTGCGGCTCCAGAAAGGCTCTTGCTGGGGCGCTCAGCCCCGCCCCCAGCCCCGCCTTCAGCTTCTCCTGAATCCAAAAGGGCAGGAACCATACTAGTCCACAGGTCTTCACCAGGGTTAAATGTGTTTGACAAAGGCAATTGCAAGAAAGCTGCTCAGGAGATTGGCAGGGTTACTTGCTTGCCAAGAAGAACTTGATGAGTGGTGGTAAAGTGCGCTGAGCGGTGGCGCTCGCAATCGTCACAAAGCGGACTGAAGGCGCACCGCCGGTCAGCAGTGTCACCTGGGCAGCAGTCCATCCATTGCATGCTGAGCATTGGGCAATATTCATTCCGAGCTGCCAACCCTCCTGGCAACAAAATCACAAGCAATGACAATCATGCAACATATGTTGTAGTCTGCGTGTTCATACCTCGATCTTCCGCAGTTTCCCTTGCTTCAGACAGCCCATGGGAAGTCCCTTCTGCATCCTCACGCTCTGACATCTTTGATTTACCTCTTTCTGCACTTGCTTCCGTATGTACTCCCGTCACCTGTCTCCGCAGATCGGCACTCTCCCGCACTTTTCGAAGGATGTCCCCGTACCAACTCTGTTTCTTCTCTTGACTTCCCCGGACATGATTCTGCAAGTGGACCACCTCTTCATGGACCATGTGAAGACGCTCTTGTAATTGCCGAACCTGCGCCTGCAGCCTGGCAGTTTTGTATGCTTCTGCAGAGACTTTGCCACCCCCCAGGCGCCCCAAGTCCAGATCTCCGTTTGCGTGTCTTGGACCGCTTGGTGCACGCACCGTGACAGCTGTGGTTGAAACCTCTGGAGGCGCTCTTAGGGCAGAGGGGATGCTCTCTGGATAGAAGATGGGAGAAGGCTGCTGGAAGACAGAACGCAAAGGCCTGGGGGCAAAGCTTGTGGAAGGTAAAACTCTATTGCTCAACTGCAGTGCACTTGCCAAGCCAGATGAAGGACTGTTCTTAGCAATCTGATTCAGGTAAGGCGAAGCTGGAAAGGTAGTCAGAGCGCTTCTGATAGCGGCGTTCGATGCCAGCTTTTTCAAGGGACTGTTGAATCGGGTGTCAAGCTCCCTTTTCCGCTTGCCAAGCGAATCGGGTGCCACACTCAAGCGACTCAGAAGCGCCATCTTCAAGCCTGGCCAGCTCGCACACCGGCTGCATTCATAAATTTGAAAGGGCAGGTCTGCGTGCTTTGATCGCCCTTCTTGGGACTCCACACTGCGATCTGCAATCAAGTTGACCTGGCAACCAACAGCAGAATGTCAAGGCGCCCCCTGCCACCTTGGTGTAGACCATTAAAACTTGAAGCAGTTGAAGCATGCTTGGAAGTTTTGGAAGCAAGCCTGGGCGAAAGGCCATGATCAACGTCAACAAGCGAAAGGCAGGACATACATACATACATCACATCAGACAATTCAAGTTGGGAGTGCTCGTTACGCGCCAAGATTCAGAACTTTTAAGAATTACCGTACCGCCAAGGGAATTCGCACCATCTTTGGTGTGAAAACTTAATTTCGTTCATCCTCCGGCGCCATGAAATAGTTTTTTTAATTTCACACAAGAGTTTTTTT